>CM043120.1:33001051-33151692 GCA_023701765.1 Hylyphantes graminicola | reverse complement strand
TGACTCTCAATAAATGTTGTTATTTGTCTATGTGTTTGTGTCGTCTCTTTCTTTGTGTGTCTCTTGTGCTTGTGTCATTTCTGGGGCTTAGTACAATAGACTTAAAAGTCGCAGTGCTTGGCGATCTTGCCCCCCACCAAGAAAGTTATAAGTCATCCATATACCTTAGAAAACGGAAGAATTGATCAAAATATGTGTTCTGATACTTTTGCATTAAAATATTAAATGATCCTTTATCTTTCAACTGGTAAAAGTAGATTTCTTGTATTTTAAATAGTTTTTTAACTACAGCCTGTATTTTAATGGTAATTCTATGGTCATCAATCTCCCAATGAAAACATTGAACTCATTTTCTGAAGAATGAATTTTTTCATGATATGCTTTGCGTGTACTCCGAGCAAGATATTTCAAATTAATATGCATCGATTAAAAAAACTATAGCGTTTTTTAAAGAGTACGAGTCAAGGCACGTGGCCACACTTTTTATAACAATTGTAAAAAATGCTAAATTTTTTACAGACTTTTAAAAAATTAAATTGTTAAAATGGGTCATACTTTAAAACTAGTTAGTTCAAACTATCACAATAAATTAGGTACTTTGCTTAGGGATTAGATTTTATAAGACCACATGCCTGGATATTTACATTTTTTTTCTGTTCTGCCAAAATTATGTAAAACAACCAATAAGAAAAGTAATTGTTTTTCACAGTTTGGCACACTTCAATTAATTAATTCCTTATTAATTTATAAGTTAATACTTTTTTATTACTGTAGGGTATTTTTATGTTAGATTTCATATGCCTGATCCTCTGACAAAGTTATAAAAGTCTATCTCAAAAATTAAAGAAAAAGTTGTCTAAGGTATATACGGATACTGTAAGTCACATAAATCGCTGAGTCTTCGGATTTTCTTGATGGGAATATCTTGGGCACGCATGTCAAATGATTATATGACATGTAAAAGATCAATAGAGGGCCCATTTTTGTTTTGGCTCTCTCGGCAAAATTAAATCTCGGCATTCTTTAACATCCACAGAGAGCTCAGATTCATTGTAATCTGCGAAAAAGTTGGTAGCGAGAGTCGCCTTGTTGGTGCCCCCAAAAATGGCTTTTAGTTCTGGATAATATGCCGAGTCTGCAAAGGCTTGCCAGCAGTGTTGCAGCCAAATTAATAAAAAAAATCTGACACCTTTGGCTTTTTATGGGTTGATTATTGTTAAAGGGGCAAATAATGCACTAAAAATACTTCCCGAATAAAAATGGTCCATAATTTGTTTTTAAATTTATTTCCAGCATTATACAAAATCTGATCAATTATATGCAAAAAATAATAATTTTAAATGTACAATATCTATGTAACTATTAAATTATTTTAGAAAATTAGTTATTTTGGGGTCACTGTGTAAGTTGCCAAAAATAGATAATATTTTAAAGATTTTTCAATCATACCCAACAAAAGTTTTATCTAAAAAAACCTTTTTTACCGACATATAGAACTCTATTGCTAACTTTTTTTTAGCTTTTTTGGAGACCTACAACAAGACCACGTTATCTACTTTAAGAAAGTGTCAACCGATAGAATCTAATCGAACAGTAATGTATATTGTCAAGGAACATTGCAATGGGGCCAAGTTTTAAAATGATGAAAGTGTTATTCTTCTTTTATGCATTTGAGATTAGTCGTTAGATTTCAGATACTTGAAGAAACTGGGTCACGATTTTGTCCAATAATCTTAAACTGTAACAAAGCTAAAGAAAAACGGAGAAAATGTTTATAAAATTTTATTTTTCTTTCGAAAAGAAATACACGAAAGGAGAAAAACATTACTTTAGAAATATTTTAAAGTAATATCAATAACGCTTTTAGATTTTGTAACAAAAGTGAGATATTTAGAAGCTTATAATAGTAACTATGGTATGGTATGATACATATATATTCCAGCTTGTGTGCTTGTTCAGAGAACCGCTTATAAGCTTTAAGCTTTCGTCAAGTGGGACAGACACAGAAAGAAATTTTTACTGTCACAAAGAAATGAATAACACATAGACAAATAACAACATTTATTGACTGTCACAAACATCCATGCCTGACCGGGATTCGAGCCCAACCTCAGCAGCTCCAAAGGCTAGTACACTAACCATTCAGCCACCGAGGCGGCATAATAGTAACACAGCTAAAGAAAAACAGATGAACTGTTTATTCACGTAGTTCAAAAATCCACGAAAGGGGGGGGGGGGATATTTCTTAACAAGTTTTTTAACAAAATGTCAACAAAAGTAAAGGTGTGTGAAACCCCTCTCATGACTTTTAATTATGAAAATTCGAATATATTATAAGAGCTACGTTGTCGTCAAAGTACGCAGTTCGTTTCGTTTTTCGGAAATGCATTTGAAACTAAAAAGTTGTTGAACGCGTGGCCTAGTGAATTTAATCGCAGCCCATTCACTAACAGTCTTCTCACTTCACCGTGTGCGGGTTAAATTATACACTCTTAAAACAAACACTCCTAATTTAACTCAGTCTGAGTGGATTTCACTCCTCCAGACTGGAAAATGCACTTCTCCTTTTGAAGTGGATCCTTTGTGTGTTAAACCTCCGACAGGATCACTCCAGGCGAGTGATTTTAACTCAGTCTGAGTAAATACGCATGCCTTTACGGTGTCGAAAATGCACTTCTCCAACTGGAGTGGATTTCACTCTTTTGTTTTAAGAGTGTACTCTCTCTCTCTTTCTCTCTCTCTCTATCTCTATCTCTATCCCTCTTTGACAGTAAAATTCTCTCTTTGTCTGTCCTACTTGACGAAGGTTTATAAGCGGCTCTCCGATCAAGCGAAAAAACAAGGAAATACATGAACCAACCTATCTACCGATCAAAAAGTTCTATGACAGTTACCCAATATGCTATTTTCTCGAAAGCTTTATTATGGCGTCTAACTGGTGCAAGGTAGTCGAGATCAAAAATTGAAATCTATATGACTCTTAGTTCCAGCTGTAGAGTGATTTCATAGGACATACCAATCTGACAGGTCTGACAGGTGGAACAATGTTCAAAAAAAAAACATTTTTTCTGCATAAGCACCCTTCGAAACTTGCAGATAACTAAAAATCTCCATTTCGAACCCAGTGAAATGCTTTCATTGTCTTATATTTATTTTTTGGTAGTTGAAAGTAGAAGTGCCACTTTTTTTTTATCTAAAATAACTGCAAGCGCAACAAATCATATAAAAATAACTGCCAATCTTTATCCATTCCAATACTTCCATGATAGGTTTTTTTGTAAGATATTTTCCTCGGATAGCAACAGAACAATTTTCTGACTTGGAGCAAGCAAAATAAGAAAGAGCGACAATTGGAAAACACAATTTTAGAGCTTGAAAACTCTACCGAGTATGAGCATTCACTCTTTTACTGCGTAAAATCAAAAACGTAAAATTTTACTACGATCATAACCCTTTTTTTCCGACGTAGTTGGAATATTTTAGGATTTTTTAAGTAATAGTTGCATAATGCTTATGTTGATTTTTTTGTATATAACTAATCTTTTTGATTCTTTCTACTAAGCAAAAAAATCCAGTAAAATCTGATTCAAGTATTAAGACAGCACACAAAAATCTTTGTAATTATTAGTAGAATTTCCTTAAAACATTGCGCCAAAAAAAAAAAACGTCCTTCAAATTTAGATTTAAAAACCTTTAGCTGTAGTATGCAAGTATTAAAATTTGATAATCTCTTAGTTCTCTCATAAATTATCCGCAACTTAAATTAATGTGAATTATTATTTTTAGTTAATTAATAATTTAAATTTAGTTGACATATTTAATTAAAACAGTCATACCGTCGACTCTTCAATCTAAAAAGTGAAATTGTAGTTTCCAGCAAAAAAATAAAATTTTATTGACGCAACAAGTTTTGTATGACATTATTATTTATGTTTCGTAAGGCATAAACCTTTCGACACTAGGTGAAATTTGTAACTTAGTACACATTTATCTTCTCGAAATATCCAACCGAAAAATAAAGCCATGTGGAGTTCCAAACCTAGTCATAAATTTTAATATTTTATACAACCACATTTCGACAAGCATAATAAATTCCAATTCATCCGTAAAAACCACTACTTTCTGCTTGGTGTATTAGCGAACATCTCCGATGTAAGCGACCGCGATATTTTACGTTTCGCACAGTATTCAACATGGAAAAGACACTTCTTTTCGACTTCTAAGAGATTACTTTCAAGAATTTGCAAGTTATATAAATATTTAGTTGTTGTTGTTGTTTCTAATGCCACTCGGTAACCGAGCCCGGAGTAGAGGACTACCCGATTTAAGGCGAAGAGGGTGGCTTCCGTTTTTATTGAGCGCCACAAGGGAGGAAGTCCGACTGTTGCCCGTCAGCATGACACATCCGTTTTACAGGAAGGTCCCTTTCACACATCCATTCTCACTCACATATCGGAATTTCGATCCAGATCAAAGGCCGATAACCCCCTGATCTGGCACCCCCAGAGGTATTAATTTGGTATGGGAACATGGAGGACTTTGTGACCACGACATATTTAACGTGCCCCAGCCACCATTAGTCAACACGGCGGTCTTTAGCCGAGTACAAGCGCCGACCCAGCGACCATCAGAATTGCGAGCGCCGCCGAGGACAGAACCCACAACCCTTCCGATGCGGGCTCGACGTTTCACACGACTGAGCTACCGCGGTTCTAAATATTTAGTTATGCAAGTTATATAATAAGTATTTCCAGGAATCTCATTTTCCTGATCAAATACAAGTGTCAGGACCAGAGACATAACATAGAGTGGACTGCGCATTAATAGTAAAGCAGCTTAGGGATGGAAAACCAAAACCGGTTTTCAAAAAACCGGTGGTCCCGGTTTTGACTGAAGATCGGTTTTTTTGTATGAGGCCCTTTGGAACCGAAAACCGGTTTTTTAGGGAAAAACCGATGGAAAATGGAAAACCGGTTTTTTCTGGAAAACCGCCATCCCTTGCAGATTAGCATTATGTCCTAAACATCATAAATCGCCAAGAGGGGAAAGGTTGCTACATATGGCAACTTCACGCTACCGTTTCGTTACTAACCATTCCAAATTGTCGCCAGACCTGAATATCAGCTAGCAAACCGAAGTGGAGACTACCATCAATACCCAAGTCACGTGGGTTTCTACCAATCACGGCAGCTTGAATTTTTTTTAATGTTTTTGCAGACGATTTTTTGAGCATTGTTGGTATTTTTCTCTTTTGGCTTTTATAATAAATATTTAATTACATTCTTTTAATCTCTGAGCATGAATCGTGAATGTTGTACTCTTAATTCAGTAACGTTTTGTGCAAGATGCCAAATGCTTGTGAATTCCTAATTGTAAAGAGGGGTATAAAAAAGGATTAGTCACACTTCACGGGTAAAATTTATTTAGTTCTGCATACTTTTAGTAATTGTGTGTTCTTCATAAACTATAATTTATATCGAGGGAATTTATTCTAAAAGCTCTTTTATACTGAAGAATCATATCCATGATTAAATCAACGTTGTTAGAACTCTAATTATAATAAATATTTTGGGCCAAGTCAATTAAATTAATGGTCTGATTATTAGACAGCTTAGAAGTAGAATATTTTTTTACAATTTGGTCAAAACGAAACCTGTTTTTGCAATCGTGTTTGAGTTATATTTATATTCAAAAAGTAGAAAATTTGCTGAATTTGGAATATATTGATGTGTTTTAGAAAGTTGATTTATTTCAGGTGAAATAAAGGAAGAAGCAATATTTCAAAAAAAAAAAGATTTTTTTATCGGACCATTAGAACGAAAGTTATAGAGACGGCAGAAAATGTTCACCATGTCAATTACCAACTTATATTACAGCAACACTCTACATAAACCTACTAATGTTCTTTTAAATTAATTTTTAATAAAGAGTCCACATTCAATTGTTCAAGTAATCTTAAATAGACTCACAAAATCAAAGAAATAATCTGATATCTATTAAGAGGATCTTAAAATACTAGCGATTCATCCTTGCTCCCTTCCAAGCTTCTTTATCATAACATTAGATTGTCGGCCTCTGTGTTCAGGTCGTTGTGGAAAAACTCGCCAAATGGTAAACTCGCCATAGATGCGAGCCAAACGCGACACAGTCATGTGACTGTGTAAGTTAGATGTTTAGGACACTTTAGGTTTGCCAATGCGCAGTCCACTCTATGTTATGTCTCTGGTCAGGACAGAGTCAGTTATAGAATTCCGAACCAGACTTCACTCCGTGCCAACCTAACTTGGGTAAAAAACAAAGAGTAAAAAGACAGGGGGAAAAGCGAGGAAAGAGTAGAAAATCCAACTCGTGACGGTTGGGCCCGAGTACACTGTTACAGACGTGGTCGTTAAATCTGTGGAGTCCAAAGTCCTGACGGCGTCAGCGTACGATGTCGCTTGAATTTCCGTTGGATGCTGCTCAGGTGTCGACCTCGTCACTTGACCAGGGTTCTAAATTACGAAAGGTATTTTAGCTGCGTTAAAGCTCCTATTATAGGCTAGAAATAGGCAGCCGGAAACGATTACATTACCTTACCTTATCTACACTATACTACTTCATTATTCATGTTTCCCAAACGTTATTATTGAAGAATTATAGTTTTGATATTTATTTTTGGTATATCTAAAGGAACTAATTGTTATAAAAAACTTATTTTACACAGAATTCTACAGTAATGGATATGAGCAAAATTTATAGAACAAATCATAATGCGTATAATTATATTTCGTATATTTGAAACGAGAATAATGTTTCTAAAGTTTTGTGAAAACCTATTGTCGAAACTAAATTTTAAATGTTCTTCAATCCTATAAAATACTCTGTTTTTAAATCAGAAAAATGCGTCGAAATTTACCGACGGTTAAAAACGAAGGTAATTTATTTAGAATATTTTAAAAATAAGCCTCTTGCGATGAAAACTAACAAATGATATTTTACTATGAAATTTAATTTACCTAAACATTTTTCCTAAAAATCCTATTTACAAAAACTTCCCTAAAGCTATTTTCGAGCCTAAAAATGTACTGAATATTTCTTGAATAAAAACACAAAATAAACTTTGTAGATTATTTTTTTTTTACTTGAATGAAGAATAAGTTTTCGTTTTGGTGAAATTGAGAAAATTTGAAAAAGGATTTAGCATAAATTGCTAACGCTAAGCAAATATTTTATTTAAGAATCACTTTTTAGAAAAAATAAAGGGCGATACAAAACTATGAAAATCCGTGATAGCTTTTCTTTTATCTCTATCTTTCTTTTTTCTTATGCATTCACAACCCAGCTTTTGCTGCCACCAGTTTTATGGAGTTTGACTACAAGGGTTTTAACAACATAATGACAAGATGTAAATTATATGTATCGTTAGAGGAAAATCAAATACTTATTTTTTCACTTTATTTTAATACATTATTGTACTTTTTCTGCATTTGTTGTTTAGTTTAAACTGGAATAACGAGTTACGAGTTTAAAAATAGATGAGGTAGTGTAAACTACTAAAATACATGTAATTAGTAGGTTAGTTTGCAAGAAATTCGTGAATAGTTTTTATGTAGCGTAATCTGCTCATGACGCTAAAACCTGTGGGTTCAAGCCATGGCTAAGGATGATTAAATTATTAGCCTCCATTCATAGCATTTAGTATCCAGAAATATCAAATTGTCAAATTTACTTTCCTCATAATCGGAAAATTCGTAACTTTTTAAGGCCCACATAAAGCTTTGATTAATTGTAATCCGTGGTGTGAAAGATCAGCTTAAATTTTGCCTAAAAATTTAAAACCTTAGTTTCATGAAACTTATGAAATTTGTCAAAAAAAAGGCATTATTTTCCAAACGCATCTCAATCAAAACAACATAATATCGCCAAACAATATCACGAACTTGAAAAAATGTATCATATATTATTTAAAGATGTTGTCGACCAAAACTTGCTTTCCTTTTCAAAAAATTTTTTTTAAAAAATAACAAAATTACAAAAAAAAAAACCTATTAGGAAAAAAAGTTCCGAAAAGTCGATTTAAAGCAGTTTTTAGATGTGGAAAAAATAATTCATAATAATATTACTAGATATTTTTATATTTCACACTTATGCGTTTGAATATTGTTTTTTAATGGTATAACAAACTCATGGCAAATTGATTTTATTTTAAATATATTAGTATATTTTTTTAAAAACCTGCAAAGAGTGAATTTAAATAATATTTGTAATTCACAACTACTGCAACACATTTTCAGTCGGTAACTTTAATATATTTCCGAGAGTAAAGTAAAATACGTCAACCAGAGGTAAATAGAATTTTGGGAGTTACGTCAAGCGTGTAAACAGAAGATAAAAAAAATTTCATTCAAATGCTTCTAGGTTTTGTAAGGTTTCACATATATTGAAATCTGTAGTATGTCTCTGTAAAATGATTTGCAACTTTATTTGTAACTTATGGGCTAGGGAGCCCGGTCGGTTAAGCACTCGCTTAGCATGGGGAAGGTCCCAGGTTCGGGTCCGGGCATCGCTAAAATAGCTACCGACCTATAAACGGCCCGTGTAGCCCAAAATGTCCGACGAATAATACCCCGTGTAAGGGATGGCACGTTAAATATCCTTCAAAGTCCTAACGCTGAGTACGATGTCACCCTTAACGGTTGCGTTGGGTGCCTATTCAGGTGTTGGCTCGTCACCTGACTGAGGTTCTAAAATACGACGAACGTCACCAATAGCCCTCGTGTAGCTCTAGTGCGACGATAATTCAAACCAAACCAATTATTTGTAACTTATTTATTAAAAACTAGTTATAACACTAAACGCAAAAGATAACACTAACTAGTTTTGCCTATAAATAATTTATAGGGTGCAAGGATGTTTTTTTGACATTTTCGAGAACATGTTTGTCTTATGCGGAATTTTTTCTAAATTCGGGGAAGTTATTGGGTAATGTCAAGGAAAACTACTTGTTAAAAATTTCTAGTACTTTTTTTTATTTAGAATTTTTTTATTTAGAAAATAGTCTACAAGCGTTTCTCCTGATTTTTGATAAGTTCACTTCAGTTCCACATATTTAAAACACAATTTAAACTTTTTCGGTTAAAATAATTACTAAATTTTTTTTTAATAATATGGTCAGATACCTTAAAATATATAACTTGAAGTGTTTTTAGGTAATATATATTTTTTTATTTTGTTGTTTTCCACAGTTAAAGAATTTTGGCATTGTTTCAAAAACCAAATAAAAAATTAAAATGGATTTTTTTTCTTATGGAATTCGTATATTTGACCTAAAATAAGCTTATTTTGTGAATATCAGATGTTTCTGTAGTGTAGTAATTTTTTGGGACTGAAAGGGTTAACGAGGGGTTTGTTCAGTTTTAGCATGTTTCCATATTTATCCTGTTTCAATTCTCAAAAAAAAAAAACAATATTGATTTTTTAATATTCGTCACATACTTCCCTATGTATTTATTTTTTTAATATTTTTTCAATGTAATTTTTTTAATGAATAAATATTTTTTTTAGTTAGAAAATGACAAACTAAGGATTCAAAACTATTTCACCGACTGTTTATATTTTACAAGACCAAACTCTTGATCAATAAAAATTTCAACATTTTATAACTCCAAAAAGTCGACTTCCAAAGCAAAAAAAAAATCAGAATTTTAAAAAGACAATGTAAAAACTTCATGCCAAGTTACTTTTACTAAGAGAAAATAACTGATCCATGAAAACTCATTATCACAAGCAGGAGCATGTTGCTCCGGCAATGTTAACATTTTGAGTTTTTAGATTAGCTCTCTGAAGGCTTCGTTTGGTTCTCGGGTCTCAAAAGAAGTTTTTCTTGTTTCTGAAGATACTTTCTGAAAGCTTCTTGCATAATGCATCATCCGCTTTATATATCAAAGAGTTCTATTTTTAACCATACTTCTCTATTTGTTGAAAGAAAAAAACATATGTTGATAAGTGAATTTGACAAAATCGCATCTAATTTTTAGATAATTTTTTATGATTTTACAATTAACCATATGGCCGTTGAAAGGTGCAAATATCATCGGAGGTTTATTCTAATACCCTTCACATACAGACAGGTAACATTATTAAACACTTAGCTTCTAAATGTAATTCGGTAAATAAAAATATTTCTCTTTTAAATTCCGAAAATACGAGGGAAAAAATCTACAATTACACTCTTAAAACAAACGAGTGAAATCCACTCCAGTAGGAGAAGTGCATTTTCGAAGCAGGAAAGGAGCGAATATTAAATCAGACTGAGTTAAAATCACTCGTTTGGAGTGATCCTGTCGGAGGTTTAACACACAAAGGATTCACTCCAAGAAGAGAAGTGCATTTTCCAGACTGGAGGAGTGAAAATTACTCAGACTGAGTTAAAATTGCTCGTTCGTTTTAAGAGTGTATATCTGTGTCTACTATTCACAATGTAATAATTAAGAGTGCATTATCTGTGCAGTTACTAAGCCACAACAGTTGCTAGAGTTATTTATGTTGATTTGTAAAATCATTCTATATTTTATTTTCATCTTTCTAAAATAAACGGAATTATACAAGAACTGTTTTCAACAATTTTGGACCTATATTTTTCCAACATTATAAATAATATGATCAATTATATGCAAAACATGATTTAAAATCAATAACTACTATGTAACTATTAAACTATTTTAAGAGTTAGTTATTTTGGGGTCAATTTGTAACTTGAAAGAAGTAGAAAGTAGTCTTAAGACGTTATAACTTCACACAACAAAAAATTTTATCTCGAAGAGAAAAACTTTTTTGCTGGCACAAAAAACCCTATTGCAATGAGCAAGCATAAAAAATATTTTAAAAGTTTTTACTTTTATTTTTTGGGGGTTTGCCGTTTAGATTCATGAAGTAACTGAGTCACTCTATTTTACAAGTGTTTTAAACTGTAACAAAGATAAGGCAAAAACGAAGGGATTGTTTTAAACAATTTATTAAATATTTCTTTAAGAAATACACGAATGGAAAAAGAAATATTAATTTTGAAATATTTTAAAATAATCTTAAAAAAATGTGCTCAGATTTTGTAATAAAAGTTAAAATTTGAAACTTGTAGGAAAAATTCAAGAATTAGGGTCACATGGGGGAATTATGGATCACTCGCTTTCCGGGGTAAATAATGATCACTAAGTTTTAAGGATTAAAAATGGTTTTTAGAAAAAAAAAATTATGCCAAGTCATCCTTATACATTCTATTTTCTTATGTCAAGTTCAAAAACAATGCAACTCTGCAGCAAATAATAGAAAAAAAATACTTTTTACACTACTATAAAAACATCTTCAAAAAAGATTGTCTTTGAAAAACATGATTTTTTTAAGATCCATGCTGGAGAAACATATTTGAACTAACTATTCTGTTGGTGCTATTTTTCAATAGGAAAAGGTCTAAGCTTTTCATTCCGATATAAATTTTTTCATAATTATTTTTTTTAATGATTTTGAAGGTATATCGATTTATCCCCCAGTTTACTGGGGTAATTCTGGATCACTGGGGTAATTCTGGATCAGTGATATTTTTTAATTTTTCATGTGTTTTTAGCTAAGCGGTATACGTCATTTTGAAGCAAAAAATCAGCTTAGGCTGCATTCCAAATTTCATTAAAAAATTCGAAATAAAAGTTTATTTAAAATTTAAATAACAAAAAAATTTAATCTACATTGAAATAACATGCAAATTCCATTTTTATTCAATATTTTGACTGTTTTCATTTCGTTAAACTTACGAGAAACTTTCGAGATACTTCGAACTGTAAATTAATTTAACAAACGATAAATAACCGAATTTTCGAAAATGTAAATGGGAAATTGCGGCATAATTTATTAAAAAAGATCATCATTATTCTTCGAGTTTAAAAAAAAATTAGCAAACGATAAAATCTAATTTTTTTCTGTGAAAGAAGATTAATAAAAAGTTAATTAAGCGTTTAAAAGTTTGCTTTGAATTATATTTTAACTGAAACCAAAAATTAATTTACTTTTAATATGCATTACTATAAAAAAAAAGGGTGATCCATAATTACCCCATGTGTGATCCATAATTGCCCAAACCCGGGGTAATTCCTGATCACTCAATAATTAAAATAAAACTAATAATAATTAAGTTTTAGGTAAAGTGATTGTTTAAATAAATTCTAAATTATTTAAGCTTACTCCATGCAAAATTAAATCTTTCTATCTTTCATACTTTAGAAAAAAATTGGATGTTGTGATTTTTTGATCCATAATTCCCCCGTATGACCCTACAGTACTTCTAGATTATTTTGCTAGCTTTGGATAGCTTTATAAAACTCATATAAAAATACATAACCTTTGAAGATAAATTAATTACAAAAAAAACTAAATAAAAAATTCAATTGTTAATTTAAAAGTTCTAAAACAATTTACAACATTTGTGAACGAAATATAATTTTATTCTAAAATTTTCGTTTCATGAAATCTGATATTTATATTAAATGTATATATTTAGTACTTAATTTTTGCATTAAGTTTGAGAAAGTAATTCATAATTTGTTAATATTATCAACAACCCTTTTATATTCCTGACTAATGAACTACGTTTAAAATTGCTATTCTTTATGAAACCATAAAATATGTCAATTATTATCGTAAAAGATGATAAAGACTTTATCTACACAGTTCATTAATAAATTATCAAACTCATTAGATGGGGGGCTTAATATGATATTTTTTGGTATCATACGGATTTCTTTGTTAGAAAATCCAAGAAAAATTGTTTTAATACGACGTGTTTTTTAATAGATTATATGTATTTAACCCCTATTTTTAATACTTTTTATTTCAAAAATAGATAAATCACTGCATAATTGTCATCTTAATCTTCTTCTTAAGCAGAAATTTGATACATTATTTATTCAAATATTCGGGGGAATTTTTTAAGGTAATCAACTTCAGGTTCTTTTTTAAGTAAAAAATATGATTGATTAAATCTGGCGAAAATAATGTTAACTTTTTTTATTTTATATGCTTCTATTTTATTCTTATACGCTTCAATCAAAAACGCATATATTTTGACTTCTTTAAATTTTATTTTTAAAAAAAATTGGAAATCCACCATCCAAAATTAAATGTATTATTCTTCAAAAATAAATCCATTACATTTCTGACCATTTCAATTTTAAGTCTAATTAATTGCATTCTACGCGTAATACAATAGAATTTGTTATTGTGCAATTCTCATGCGTCATTTAATGTTAAATGAAATGACAATTAAATGGTTTGATTAAAAGAGTACAAAACGTGTATAAAATATTTTATACAATTTTTTAATGGACTGATTAATACGTATGAATAAATTTGTCCGATAAATATCGTTTTTTTTTAAAAACGTACCCAAATTTTTATAATGTTGCAAAAAGTTTAATTTTATGAAAGTTAAAAATTTAAATACAAATAAATATTTTAAAATTATTTATTATGGAAAGATAGTTTTTCAAACATTTGATTGAAATTTAAAGAACAGGAAGTAAAAGCTAATATAAATTAGACCGGACCTTGTTTTCCACTTTATATTCTCTTTGTTAGTACTATATTATTTACATTTATTCATTTTACCAGGTACATATATATTCCGACTTGTGTGCTTGATCAGAGACCCGTTTGTAAGCCTTCGTGAAATAAGAAAACACAAAACGAATTTTTACTGAACACTGTTAAAGGTAAGTACACCCCGGGCGAAGGCAGGAATCCAACCCACACCCGTTACAGCTAGCAGACTGCTAGCGTAATGGTCTGCGATCCAAACCACTCGGCCACCCGGGACCCCTTTGATAGTATATTGTTTAAATTTATTCATTTTACAGAAAAGAGGACATCAATGAGCCCATATTTCGCTTATCGACAATTTAACATTACTTTTTTTTTACGAAAAGTGAATACAGTTGTTGACATAAAGTGGTTAAAGCCAGGCACGTTGAGCAGGGAAACGTGCCCCGCATACGAGGAACATTTCTGTGGCCTGCTAAGAATGTATGCAGGAAATTTTCAACCATTTTTAAAAATATTTAACACTCTAAACAAACGTGATTGAAATTTTTTTATAAACTAAAATAACCGAGACGAGTGCACACAGAAATTATATAAATGCTTTAGAATTTACAAGATTATCCTACAAAACTTTTAATTTAACAAATTTCTATAAAAATCCTTACCATTTGTATCCATATTAAATTAAACAACTTGTGTAACTTCCTTTCATGTGGAAATAATAGTTTGGTTCTCTTCTCTAGAAGTTTCTAGAAAGGCTACAGAGTGTTAAAAAAACCGAGTTATGACATACACTTAAATATATATTGTTTCATGTTTTTAGAAAGTCAATTGACTACAAATGTATTATTGAGCAACTTTAAAAAAAATATTGGTTCGCTACTTACATATGATATCCTAAATACAATAAAACTAGGAGTGTGAAACACCACATGACTTTCAATTACGAAAGTCGTAAAGTATTGTAAGAACTACGGTTGACATTAAAATACGTATCACTTCAGCAACGCCTTAACTTTTTCAGCAACGCCTTTGAAACATAAAATTTCTATGGCAGCTGGCCTTTTTGCTTATACGATTCTCTCGAACATTATTAAGAGGTTATATACACTCTTAAAACAAAAGAGTGAAATCCACTCCGGTTGGAGAAGTGCATTTTCGACACTGGTAATGATTGAATATTAACTCAGACTGAGTTAAAATCACTGGTTCGTTTTAAGAGTGTAGGTAATTGGAACTCTTGAACCAAATTTGAAGTCTACACTCTTAAAACAAACGAGTGAAATCCACTCCAGTAGGAGAAGTACATTTTCGACACTGGAAAGGAGTGAATATTAAATCAGACTGAGTTAAAATCACTCGTTTGGAGTGATCCTGTCGGAGGTTTAACACACAAAGGATCCATTCCAAGGGGAGAAGTGCATTTTCCAGACTGGAGGAGTGAAAATTACTCAGACTGAGTTAAAATCGCTCGTCGTTTTAAGAGTGTGCTCTTTTATATCGATCCATTGAGTAGTTTCAGGCAGACGGGCTTGACAGGCCGTCTGACATGGTGGAGAACACTGTTAAAAAACTTCGTAATCAGCACCCTTCAAAACTTGTAGATAACGCAAAATCTCCATTTCGAACCCATTGAAATGCTTTCATTTCCTTATATTTCATTTTTGGTAATTGAAAATGAAAGTGTCATATTTTTTATCTAAAATAACTGCAGGCATGACAAATCATCAAAATAACTGCCAATCGTCATCTCTTCTAGTATTCAAGTCCCAGATGTCATTTTTATAAAGTATTTTCATCTAATGCAGCGAAACAATTTTCGAAGTAGAAGTAAGAAAAAAATGACGAGAGAGTCGAGTGAAAAACACAATTACAGAACTTGAAACCTCTACCGAGTATCAGCATTCATTTTTCTTCAAAGAAAAATCAAAGAAGTAAAATTTTACTATCGATCATATACATTTTTTCCCGAAGTGGTTGGAATATTTGAGAATTTTTCTAATAACAGTTGCATATTGCTTAAGTGGATTATTTTCGTGTGAAACGCATCTTTGCAAAGTTTTCTGGTACTTTCTACACTGTACAAAAAAAAATTCCAGTAAATTTTGATACAATTATTTAGACCATGGGTTGGTTGGTTGGTTGGTTGGTTGATATACATATATTTTCTGGCTTGTGTGCTTGCTCAGAGAGCCGCTCATAAACCTTCGTCAAGTAAGACAGTCACAACACACACAATCACACTCACATGCACACATATACGTGACAGATGCTGCCATCTATCACGCGCCACCTCCACAACTTAGACATGTCCCTGAAGGGGAGACCATGGTATATTTAACGTGCATAAGCTCTATGTGCAAGACGTTCTATGTTGCTGGGACTTTTTTCTCCCACAGACTAACCCGATCCATTTATAGGATCGCTTCTTCTAAAGATGGAACCTTTGAAAGTGGCTTACATAGCCTCATATAAAACATAATGTTTTTTACTAATATAAGTATTTCTTATGTCACTTTCCATACAATTGTCACCATAATCAGATGCAGATATTATGTTGACGATGTATGATGTAGCTATTACCCAGGTAGCACAACAATTTTAGCCAATGTCGCATGAGTATCGGGCAAACTTGGAGAATATTGGATGAAATCAATCATTTTCAACCGACATTAACCAAATTACCCAGTTATTTGAGGTTTCATACGTTAAATTACGAAAAGTGCAATACTTACTGCAATCTTATAGTATTTTGCAAGTGTAAAAGGCAAATATTACGTTTCGCAATATTTTTCAATCAAGAATTTTGAATTGCAATTTTTTTTCAAATAATAGTCAAACCAATATTGCTCCCCGATATCACCCAGCGTTGGTAAAACGTAGTCCATTATGTATTGTACGATGGGTGTGAGCCGAGATTGGCCAATACTGCTGTGCTACTAGGGTAAGCTTTGGTTTTCTAAGTAAAATAGCATTATCTACTGTCACACTCACAATACGTCACATAAACATTAATATATAGCTATAAAGTATTTATATCTTGGTTGGAATACATATATTTTCAGGCTTTTGTGCTTGCTCAGAGAGTCGCTTATAAACCTTCGTCAACACACACACACTCACATGCACACATATACGTGACAGATGCTGCCATCTAACACGCGCCACCTCCACAATTTAGACATGTCCCTGAAGAGGAGGGAAGGAAAAAGTATTTATAGCACACGTGCTATAAATATCTATAAAAAGTTTTCCAAAGCAGCGCGTCAATCGCGACGGACGATAACGATGCTTAGGTTAGGTTAGGTTTGAATTATCGTCGCACTAGAGCTTCACGAGGGCTATTGGCGACGGGCGTCGTTTTTTAGAACCACAGTCAGGTGACGAGCCAACACCTGAATAGGCACCCAACGCAACCGTTAAGGGCGACATCGTACGTAGGACTTTGAAGGATATTTAACGTGCACTCCCTTACACTGGGTATTATTCGTCGGACATTTTTGGCTGCACGGGCCGTTTATAGGTCGGCAGCTATTTTGGCGATGCCCGGACCCGAACCTGGGACCTTCCGCATGCTAAGCGAGTGCTTAACCGACTGGGCTCCCCAGCCCCCATAACGATGCTTAGAAGATCCCGAATTTAGACTACACTGTCGCGACAGGACTGATATTCAAATAAGGTGTAACGTTAACTACAACCATGCACATCGGTTTATAAAAATACAACTACAAAATCTAAGAACTTTCACAAAGAACCAAAACCATGGGGCCTGAATGGCCCAGTAGGTTTGGTCGCATCCCATTACGCTAACAATCTACGCACTGTACCTGGTGCAGGTTCGATTCCCGCCAAGGCTTGGAGGTACTCTATCTATCTTTGTCTGTAAAAAATCTGCCTGTGTCTGTCTTACTTACAAAGGTTTATAAGCAGGTCTCTGATCAAGCACACAAGCCGGAAAATGCATGTATCTACCCATTAAAATAATATTCGTTGATTCTAAAGGTATAACTACAAGTTCCTTACAATTTTAAGGAACTTTCATATAATGGGAACAGGACAGTATTTCCTTAGGATACCTATAACACTATTACCTCTCATCATTTTCTCCTTTGGCGAGAAATAGGAAACACCAAATAAATTATTCTTTCTAAAATCTTTCCATTTTTTATTGTTATTGTTTTTCATACCCAGTTATTGAATTAAGCGAAGCTTTTTAATCACATATATTGGCAGGAAATTTTCGTAAATGGCACAGAGGAAATTAAATTTATAATGGATTTGTGAAATCGGTAATAGTTTTGTTACAAGGAATCTTGTTTCGTGAGAAATGAAATGATAAAATAATGCTTTGCTGGTGATAACTGGTTGAAGATAAAAAAAAAGATTTTATAATTTTTTTGTCATTTTTTTCGTACGTAGATTTAGTTTTAAATTTAATTAATTTTTGGGTATGTTCAAAAAAAAACAAATTTTTACTGATGTAAAAAAATATAATTGCATTTGTAGGAATTCGATAAAAGTCATCATCTTTGTTATCGATACCAGGGAAATAGTTTAAATACAGTTTTATCATTTTAATTTTCTTTCATTTACAATTTATATATAAATTAATTCCCAAAAAATATTTTCGATTCTTCTTTAATAACGTACTTAAGATAATTTATATTAATAATACTTTTAATTACGTCTTAAAATTGCAAAACCTATTGATATCTGGCCTAAAATTTTACTACAGTATTAAATCAAATGTAATCACAGTCCCTCACAAGTGACATTAAGTTACTGTAATCATATTTATTAAAAGTTTTAATTGATTTTTTAGTAAATTTTTATAATTTTTGTTGAATTAATTTTAACAATAAGTTAAAATTTAATTGAATCATTACATTCTAATAAGTTGTAAAATTGTTCTATTATGAGAAAAACTGAATGATGCAAGAGAAAAATGAATGAAAATGAATGGTACAATGCGAAAAATGAATGGTGCAATAACAAAAAAGAGTGATTACAAATTATGAGTAATATGTAATCAAATGTAATGCTTTCTATAATCCATGTGTCGATATATCGCTTCTTCAATAAAATTGTCTGCATCCCATTTTCACCTAAGAATAAGTAACAATCATAATGACGCCTTATTAAGTTGTATTATACGTATCTAGGAGCATGCGCAGTCTTAAACTTTGTAAAGTCTGTATGGAAGTCGCATTGAAAATTAGTATTAGCAAATAGATTGCAATATGATATAAATAAATTAAATATTATGTCAATAGGGGGTAGGGGTTGGGTAGGTATATATATTACGCTATATACGTAGGTATATATATTACGCTAATTAGAGCTTGTGTGTTTGATCAGAAACCCGCTTATGAAGATTCCGTCAAGTAAGACACAGAAAGATTTCTTACTGTCACAGAGAAAGGAATATACACCCAAGGAGAAGGCGGGAATCGTACCCGCACCCGTTACAGCGTGCAGACTGCTAGTGCAATAGTCCAAATCACTCGGCCATCCGGGCATAATTATGTCAATATACACTCTTAAAACAAAAGAGTGAATTCCACTCCAGTTGGAGAATTGCATTATCGACACTGGAAAGGAGTGAATATTATCTCAGACTGAGTTAAAATTACTCGTTTGGAGTGATCCTGTCGGAGGTTTAACACACAAAGGATCCACTCCAAAAGGAGAAGTGCATTTTCCAGACTGGAGGAGTGAAAATCAATCAGACTGAGTTAAAATCGCTCGTTCGTTTTAAGAGTGTCGAACATATTTTTCCCAACTTAAAAAATATTTTTCAATAAAATATTTCATCTTGTTTTTATTTTAACTGGAAAATATTAATTTCAAAATAGTAGCTTTTAAATTGGTGTATTGAGATTTGAGTTGACGAAAAAAATATTGGATAAAATGATTTCAAAGACGATGTAAGGAAAAAAGGTAGATAGAGCTAAAAGACAGATGTGACAAATTAAGTCTTAGAAATACAAACTTACATACTGCAAATTTTTTTGCTTTAAACCTTCTAAGACTTAAGGGGTATTGCATTTTTATTTTTATTGTTTTTAAATTATAATAATTTCAATTTCTTTCCAATCGTTTCAAAAGAGTAATAATAATTCAATATGAAAGTAATGTCATTAAAAGCTGAAAATTCAATTTATTTTAATTCGTGCTACTCCTGCCTAAGAATTCAAAATAATTGCATTAAAGTTAGAGAAAAAGTCACTTTCTTTAGTATTTAGCTGCGTAAAATAATTTTGCAAAGTTGAATTTTGCATAGTTTTAATTTAATGACTACTTTACATTTTAATACTCAATAAAACATTCTTACACACCCAAATGAATTATAAATCTTTAACTTAAAAGAGTTAGGATTTCAGAGAAAAATTATTTTCTTTAAATTTAATAATAAATCTTGACATAACAAAATCGGGTTTTTTTCAGGTTTTTTGCTAATATTGAAATAAAGTTAACTTCACACTAATTGGCAATAATTTCTTCATTTTATTTTATAACTCCTATTCTGAAACTTGAGACTATTTTTCAATTAAATATATGTATTTATTATTAAATTTAATTTATTGTGACATTTTTTTTTTTACTTTTTGGCTTTTTCAGCTTTTTTCAGCTTTTTTTTTCAGCTGTGAAAGTTTTATTTTAAATTGAAACCATTAAAAAATGGAAACAAAGGGGATTTTTTAATTAAAATCCATAACTGATTTTTTCGTAATAACTTTCACCGAAAAGCAAAAGGAAGTATAATATATTATTAACAGAAATTCTCTAAGAAAGTTATAATATTCTTTTTAATGTACTAATATTTAAATAATTTACTCTTCATTCTGCAATTTTTGTAGGTTTTTCATTGCTTTATCTATTAATATTAACCTTCTTAGAGAGAGGCACTGCCCATGCCTTGTCAAATGTATTTTTGTAAATTAAACAAGCTCTTTAACTGAAGAAAAACTTAGAACACATAAATTTCCAAAATTTCATCTATTTTCTTTCAAAAAATAATAACTTTTTTTGTACCAAACCTTTACTTCAGTAGGAACTCATACGCTTAAAATCTACTTTCAAAGATACGCAAGAGAAACCAAAATTTCAGTTCTTAAACAAAGGATAAAAACTCGCAGACCTACGAATCATTAAGAATTTATGCTAAACCTACTTTAAAAGATGTATCTTAATTTTTAATTTCAGTTGAAAGTATGAAAAAAGAAATTTCTCCACAAAAAGAGTTTTGTACTTGATTGGTTGGTTGGTATACATATATTTTCAGGATTGTGTGCTTGTTCAGAGAGCCGTTTAAAAACATTCGTCAAGTAAGACAGTCACAACACACACACTCACACGCACACATATACGTGACAGATGCTACCATCTATCGCACACCATCTCCACAATTTAGACGTGTCCTTGAAAGGGAGGGAAATAGTCTCCAGGAACCTGTACCCGTGGGAAACTGCGCAATGACCGCCAACAGGACTTTCGGACCCAACAGATTTAACGAGCACGTACTCCGCATATACTCGGTGAGTTTTCAGCGACCAGGACTCGATCGCGAGACCTTCCGATCCGTAGATCGAGACACTGACCACAGGGTACCCCACAGCCCCACTTTGTACTCGTTTCTTTCTTCCAACTTCTTTTTTTAATTTGTCATATCTGAAAGAATCAAAGTCTAGCACTTTCATATATAAGAAAGATAAATTCTTGCCGATAAAGATAAATTCACATTGAGAGACAGATGTCAAATAAAATAACGTAGCATAAAAGAATTATACACAAAAAAGTTACTCCATTTGAAAGTTATCCAAAGCAAAATAAATGTAGTATGTAGATCTTTTGATTTCACAAACTTGTAACCAACGCACATTATAAAAAATTTAAGGAAAATTATTCCGTAAACCTGTAAGTAATCTCATGCTACCACTAGTTTTACGGAGTAACTTTCCCCGGCATTTTAACAGTACATAAGAGAAACCTTATAAAAATATATTTTTAGTAAGTTGATGTTATTACACGAGCATTTGCGAACAAACCACTTTTGAACAGCTTTCCTTATTTATTCTTTTGACAAACAAAAAATAATTTGTTGTTTACTATTTCCATCAAGCTAGATTCTAAGCAGTTATATGGAGTAAGACTTCAGCAAAATACACAAAACTATCAAGTAATTTACTAGGTTGCAAAACTATCGGATGCTATTATTATTAGTATTGATTGATTTGATTCACTCTGAAAAGAATACATTTATTTCTATTTAAAAACATGTTTCAAGACAAGTTAATTAACATTTTTGAATTTGTATTTTGAATCATCTTTTTATTACACCCCGTCGGAGGTTGAAAAACAAACCAGCCCTCGTATTTGCAATTTTGTCAAACCAACAATTTTGCAATACATAAAGAGAAATTTGACGCATAAGTATAAAGTTTTTTTTTTATTATTATTTTTTTTTACTGATTCAAAGTCGAAAAGTGTCAAGTCTATCAAGAAGAAAGGAGGAAACTTTGGCTGGAAAAGAATTGTGTTGCTAAAAATAGAGATCATAATTTATACGCTACTGAATTGTCAGTTTAAGAGGATTTATCAGCCAACTTTATTTTGATTCTGACTCGCCAGGTGGCGTTACAAATTTTCGCCAAATGATGCGTCTGGCGATTTAAAAAAGGGGATACGTTTCTCTTTCTGGGGATTGGAGCACGGCAAGCTTTCTCAATCACAAGATAAAGATTATTCGATTGTAATCAGGTTTAGACAAACGAAAACTGGTTCCGGTACTCTTTTGCGAGCCCGGACGATGTTCTAGACTCTAGAGGGAAAAAAATTGTGTTGTTTGGTTATTTCTCTTTCATTTAATTTTTTTATTTGTTTAATAAATTATATTTATTTTGTAAATATTTCGATCTTTCAGGAAACGATTTCTTTTCTGGTTTGCTCGTACTAATACATTATATTTCTATTTATAATTACCGAGATTTGATACCGTGTGAACTGCTCTAAAGTCATCCCTGTAAACTTCGGAATACTAGTTTAGCTTCGGCACATAAACAGTATTGTTCTTAAGGGGTCATAGAAGTCTTAAAAATGTGCAAAGAAGGTGATCTTTAATGTAATTTTTTAACTACTCAACGTATAAGTACTCAACGTATTTTTACTACTCAACGTATATATTTGTACAATATAAAATCATTTTCTTTGTCATTTCTTCAATTTTGACCTCAAAATTTCGCGCGCAAGCCTAATCCCAATGTGTTCCAATAGTCTTATGTTTGTTATCATTTATTTTAGTTTTGGCTGAAGTTTCATAAATTTTAAAATTTGTTATATAATAAGTAAATCTTATAGAATTGCATATAAAAAAATTATACTTTTATATTGAGTAGTTAAAAACTGCATGAAAGATCAAACTATGTTTTGCAGTACCTTCCTTGCACATTTTTAAGACTATGACCCCTTAAATCTAGTTCCATACTTTTAATTGTTGGCGTAGCAATCTTTAGGTAT
Organism: Hylyphantes graminicola; assembly: GCA_023701765.1. Taxonomy (NCBI): domain Eukaryota; kingdom Metazoa; phylum Arthropoda; class Arachnida; order Araneae; family Linyphiidae; genus Hylyphantes; species Hylyphantes graminicola. Next base: position 33,128,613 of record CM043120.1, on the reverse strand, counting down.
GTTAAAACTAATGGCATACTAATGCAAAGTAGAAACCCCAATGTATAATGAATCTGTCGTATTAGCAGTTTTAAAGGCAAAAATAAGGTCAGCAAGATACAAACAAACGCGGGTTTATGGTCTTCAAAAACACGTGCAGGAACCTTTTGTATTGCTAGTGGCAGTTTGTCAATTTGTTCATTCGGTTGCTCTTGTAAATTAGACACTGGTCTCTTTATTACAAGCCTTACTCCCGCCACTAATCTGTACATTCGTTCTGAAAGAAGCTTTCTGCATTGCACACCTTTGGAGCCGGGAAATCTTGACGTGCTTTTTGCAACTTTTCAAGGCCTCTAAAATAGCGTCGGACTGAGTGATTGTCACATTAAACTTTCAGTACTCTGCCACCAAACGACACATGTTCTTGAATGTTGCTCGAGAAGTTCTTAAAGAATTAAAAAGCCTACATGTGCAGTTACTTAAGTACTAGAATGAAATTCTCGTCGAAACGCAAGGGTATTATAATAACATTAACTGCCACCTATAACCACTTCCGCACAAGATTTATAACTTCAAAACAAATATAGACTAACCCAGCATTCAGTTACAATTTGAATCTTCAACTCTAAAAATTGGCCACTATAATTACAATTTTTCTTCCGCAAATTAAATAAATAATCTTTATAGTTTGCTAATTTTATTTGCAGTTTGAAGAATAATTATGTAAAATTGAACGAGTCACATCCTGTAGCATCCTTTCCGTGATCTTTGGCAATGCTTTGAAAATCTCACCTTAAATTACACGAGATTCTTGTAATTAAATAACTATCAATAACTATAATATTTGAAAAAACCTGATATATCCAGAACATGTGGCAATGATAAACCTGAAACAACTCCAAATTGCACTGATAATTAAAGGAATTTAATTGTAAATTAATACCAATTAGCTCTTTAAGCAAAAAAAAGTAACACTGTGAACCACTTTCTTAGTAAACAAATATAATAAACATTAAAAAAAATCACATTGTGGTATATTTTTATAACGCCATTCCAAATCGATTTACAAAGAAAAAATTAATAATCTTTAACATTTCAAATAAGGTTTTTCGTGATATTGCTGATGGGGCAACAGTAATTTAAATGACTAAAAATTAAATTCCAATGCTACTTTAATGGGTCGTTCGTCGACATGACAAGATGACAGATGTCCGTATGGACGTACAAACAGAAGAACAAAAAGTATGAAGTTAGGTCCCTGCTGTCCTATCTTTCGATGACAAAAATGATTCTTAAGATCTGATGGACAGAACAGATTTCGTCACCGAAGTAAGGACAGACAGACGGGACACTTTGGGAAGACTACCATGTCAATACCTTCTTTTCTATTAAAAAAATGTTTCGAATTTTAAAAAAGATTATAAAATATTCTAAAAATAACGTCAGGGCTTCATCCTCATTGACTATACATCCCAGGACCCCTCCCTAAACATTTTTAAATAAACGTTTATATTTCTCCCTTCAATAAATCCACAGACTACGGCCGTCATTTTAGAAATGGTAAACCAAAGGTCACTAAGTGATTCGATTGAATAACTCGTCAATTATTCAGCCAAATGTAAAAAAAACTAAGATTTAGGGTTTATGAGGATTCTTAATATTTCTTAATTATAAAATTGGGTGCTGCCATTGAAAATTTTAAAGTTAATAGCATTTTTAATATGAAGACGGCTCCTTATGCAATTTTTTTGTCCTGCAATTAACTCATGATGTTATACAAACACAAAGTCAAAAAGGTTCTATAGGATGACTAACGTTCGAAATAATCACTAGTGGGAACTTTTTCCCCAGCTGTACATATCAAATTAGCTAAAAGTATCCAAGCGCCAATAGCCCTCGTGTAGCTCTAGTGCGACGATAATTTAAACCAAATCTAATCTAAAAGTATCCAACCTATACTACAACTAAAGTAGTCAAGTTTAAAAGTCGCGCGAAATTCTTTGACTGGATTTATAATGATCTCCGCCCACTTTTCCATGTGGTTTAGGTTTGCAGTTTGAACGATTTAGATATTGGCGTTTTTTTTCCTTCTACGATTTGGCGACATTTATTTTTGTGTGTCATCAAATTTTAAAATCATAGATTCTCGTTTGTTATGAACGTTTTTGTCATAAAAAGTACTTGAAATGTAGAAGCATCATTTAAATTCTGTATTAACATACAAAGATAATGCATGAGTGAATTATTTAAATTAATAATAAATCTTTTTAATCAATTAAGCCAAGTTGTCCTACAGATGTCGCCACGATTCTCAAAATGAAGCTTTAAAAAAAAAATTAATAATTAAAAAACTGATTGATATTGTTCCTTCAAATCTTTTTTAAATTGTCTTTCAGCCCTATTTGCGTATCTGGTGCAAACAGATCATACGTTTAAAAAATACTTTTCAAGAAACTATGATTTGAAAAATAAAGCATTACGTGTATGGGACTGACAGTCCCTCTTAAATATAGGTTATGTGGAATATTTTCTTTTGAAATAAATGGATAAAATCCACGTCCACCACTGTGTAGTCTTTTTTAACTTTGCAGTGAATTGTTTCGAAAATGGCGAATGAATAGTTGAAAAAAGTAGAAATAAAATTTTAAAAATTTAATTTCTTGATACTTTCATAAAAACCCGATATGAAATTGGTGCCTAATTAGATAGTCTTTTATTTACATTGATCTATACACCGTGTTGCACGGGCGTACCCCTACTTCACGCAGCGTCTTGTATCTTAGCTAAACTTTTATTTTATACCAAAAGTGCTTGAGTTTTTAAAAGATGGTAATAAACATTTAAATTCCCGCTCAAGATGTCACCAGAAAAAAAGTAAAACGGACCCTTTTTACGGTTTAAAACGAACCCCCCCCCCACACCCCCAGCACCAAAACTGTAAAAATTTTACCATTGCGGTACACACTTCCAAACACAGTTAAACAGTTCACTTTCTGGTTTAGTTTGAATTATCGTCGCACTAGAGCTAGACGAGGGATATGGGCGACTGGCACCGCATTTTAGAACCACAGTCGTCAAGGGCACCCAACGCAACCATTATGGGCGACATCGTACGCAGCGTTAGGAATTTGAATTAAATTTAATGTGCAATTTCACTACACGGGGTATTATATGCGTCGGACATTTTTGGTTGCATGGGCCGTTAATGCCCGGACCCGAACCCTCTACCTTTCGCATGCTAAGCGAATGCCTAACCGACTCCCCAGCCCAGTTCACTTTCTAGTGTTAAATCACTTAAACTGCAGTCCCAAGTAGCACGCTTTCGTTTTTTTAACGTTGCAGAAACGAAAAGTCGTTTTGTTGCAAAAACGTAAATGAGAAACGTAATAAAGTCGCAAATGTGTCTCGCTAGGAATACTAATTTGCAACCAATTTTACAACTCTTTAACCCTCTAATGCATGAATTTTTATTTTCATCCCAAAATATATATATATATGTATCTTTAATACTCACACATTATGAGAAAAATACTAAAAAAAATTAACTGCATTAGAATTTTAATAATTTCAATTTTTAAAAAATTTTCCACATGACAAAAAACAACTGCAAAATTCCAATTTTGATAATAATGACTGGAAAACTACTAAAACTATTTCAAAATAACCCTTTTTAACTATGATTAATTTTTCAAAACAATTTATTAGTATTTAGTACTAATATTATTATTCTTTGAATGCTGCCAAAAACGTAATTTCACAAAAAATAATAACCTCACTCTTTAATTTTGAATACACTTTTACTACTGTCATCTATGAGGATTATTAGTAACTAAAACTTTGAAATGAAATGTAATAGATGAAAAAAACACAGATTTGTCTTGGACTAGCTCTAATTTAACAGAATAAAGTGGATTATGTTACTTGCTAGCAAACGGTAACAGTATGCATTAGAGGGTTAAATAGGTTGCAAAACCGTTACTTGTTACCATTTTGCAACGGTGTAGCAGCGCATTTTACTGATTTTGCAACGGAATAGCAACACCTTTTACCGCTTTTGCAACGGAATAGCAACACCTTTTTACCGCTTTTGCAACGGAATATCAACACCTTTGAACCGCTTTGGCAACATAATCCCTTCACACTCACAGCCATTTTAGTAAATAGTAACAAGTTTTTCATGATCCATACCATTTATGTCCAAATTCTATTTAAATATACTATCAAAGAACTCAAATCTGGCACTTGTAACACATACGTAACATAAAACATCGTCATATCTTCTTTTTCTGTTATTACGTGTGCCAAGTTATTCGCAAAGCCGCAGAAATGTTTCTTTGATTGATTTTTTATCGAGCTGACGTCCGCAATTCTTATTCTGCACCTAAGGAAGAAAAGAATAAGAGAAAAGTGCTCGTTAATTTGTTCACTATATATCCTTGTAAATGGATTGTCGTCACTTAGCTTTGAAATCTTGCGTTTAAAAATTAAAATTATTTTTCAGAATATGTAATAAAGGTTATCATTTTTAAGAAGCCGGATAGGGATACTATATTTAATTTTATGAAGAATGCTGTTCCAAAAAAAAAGCTAGATTATACTACTTCAGAGTTCTGATGAAACACATGATGCTTCTAGAAAATTCAAAAATTTTCATTAGCAAAGTTGTAGCTCAGATTGAGCATTTATTAAAAGTAAACTTAGTATGTAACAGATGATCTGGTGAATAATTAAAACGTACTCCATATGAAAAAAATATGTATAAATTATTAGAAAAATGAAAAAAGTAAACATTTCTTAGCAGATGTACCGATATCATTAGATTTGTAATTTTATTATTATTTTATAACCGTATTTTATATATGTTTTATTCTAGGACACAATTAATAAGGATGGTTTAATGTTAACACTAATATTCGAGAATACTTTTTAAAAAGAATTTTCTTTTATACGTAACAATTTCCAATCAACAAAATCCATAGTGTATAATATCATAATCATAACTTTAATAATATTCTTTTTGAAATGTTGAAACAGTTCTTTTGGTCTGAAATCAAATACAAATATTATTATTTTTGGTGTAAAAATGATGAATATTCTAGAAAAGGTAACCGTCGACTATATTTACGAAGTTGTTTACAATATTCAAAAAATTCTTTACATTGGTACAAGAAATAAAATTATTTTTTAAAAATGAATAGATGATTAACAACTTATGTCTCATAGCATTAAAAAGACCGATATTCTGAAAATTAATACAGTTCTTCTTAATTAAATGTTAGCTGTTTTTAATTAGTTATAAATATCAAATAAATTAGCTATTCTACTTTTTAAAATAATGCAAGTATAAAACTTGCACTCATTTATCTTTGAATTGAAAGCCGAAACATTGTTCTATACATATAAAATAAACTTATAAAGTAAAACTCCTTTACAAACTAACAAGTATTTAAAAAAATTGTTTGAAAAAATTGATTTTATACATTAACGCCCAATAAATTCATGCTCCTCTCATTTACAAATATATACTCGACAAGAAATTACGGCTCAATATGCAATTAAAGTGCTGGAATATGGAACCAATAAAAGCGAAATCGTCGCCCGAATGTGCAATCAAACTCCTGAGTCCCACACTTAAACTGCTTTAAAATTCCATTTCCGAATATAATGATCCGAAAATAGTCCTTGAAGGAGCAATTTAACGGACCTTGGAGTACCATAAAACTTTTCATACTTATTTCAAGAATTTAGCGATAAGAACGAAGCTGACACAGCGAATGTATCTCTTGATGAAGCTGAAGTACTGGGAGAAAACTATGTGTATTTCGAAAGGTAGTTTACATAATATTGCAACAGGGAGTTGTAAAAATAATTCAATGTATGTTTTAGTATCAACATAGATATCACGTATTTTGTATCTTAGTAGTTTGAATGCAGTGTTGGTTGTACAGTTATGAAGTTGACATAAACAAATGTGTAGTATAAATAAAACATTTTATTGAATTGGTGTTGTAAATTTAGTTAGTTATTTTTTGGTTATTTAAAACTTTTAATTAAAATATGCTGCTAAATTGTGAATAGGTTATTCACGCCTTTTGAAATTTACATAGTAAAAGATTTTATTTCAATTAATCTGATTTTATAAGAATGCTTTCTATCTACATATAAAAGGCTAAGTCCTTACTGACTCACTAACTGACGTATCAACTCGCACTACTGGAGATACAGCCTTGGTCGCTGCATGGGTCGTTTATAGATCGGCAGTTATTTTGACGATGTCCGGAACCGAATCAAGGACCTAATGCATGCAAGGCGAACGCCTTTACCTACTGGGCTCCCCAGCTCTGTCGAGTGGTAGAATATTTAGTGGAATGTTTAATGCATTTTGGGAATTTTCGGGTGTAAGAGAACGAATCGAAACTAACCATTATATCATAGCTATTCTATCAATTTTAACACGGCCTATAGGAAAGCCCACTAACTTCTAGAAGGGCCTGGATACAATCGGACTTCTATTATTAAAAAATAAGGCTGATATTAGAATGGGAGGAAATTATATAAACTGATAGAGTACTGACCAGTGTAGAGGGGATCAATTGGTATGAAATAAAAGGTAAAAAAACAATCCCCGTTAGTAAGGGTACACCCGTGAAACGCCGGGTATATAAAGCTGGTTAATTTTTAAAACCGTGAATGATATCTCATGAAAATCGAAAAAATTCCTCATTTTTTGAAGAATGTTGTATTAAAACTCACATTCTTCAGCCTTTATCAGGCTGCATCAAATTACCAGTTTCTTAAACAAAGAAAAGAAAGAAATTGCTATTAGAAAAGCTATTAGAAAAAGGATTCAGCAGATCTTGCATACACTAGCAGATTTAAAGATATCATCCAGTATATATCAAGTGTATCATCATGGTAGTGTAAAAATTATGATTTGTAACCCAAAGAAGTAAGTTTATTAGCAAAAGTGGTATAAGTTAACGACAGCTGCGTCAAGTACTGCTGTCACGTTCAATCGTCTTCGTTTACGTTTATCAGGTATTCTTCTTCTTAATCGAATTGATATGGCAATGCAAAATCCAGGTATTATTCCATTGAAGATACAGCAGTTGTTCGAGGCCCGCACGAATCAATCAGCAGTTTATATTCTACTTGTTATGCATACTATATATCTGACAGATCATACAAATCTCTAAAGTAATAATATTAACCAAGCAAATCTGTATAATACTCTAATATTTAGTTATTTCTTAGCAACTCTCAGTTAATGTCTTGCCGATTTATCGAACAGTTAACACGCTTATTAGGCTTCAATACATTCTTTCCCAAGGAAATTGCAGACACAGCAGAGTTTGTTTTTAAAGAGAGCGCCAAGAACGGCCACCAAAGCTCAAACAACCTCACATCCCAAAGTCTAATTCAAAAATGACTCTATTTTCAAAGGTTGTGAGAAGAGTGGATTATAAGTCAAAAAAAAATTCTGCTGTGTCTGCAATTTCTCTGTATTGACGCCCATTAAACGTTGAACTGTTCGGTGGATCGGCAAAACATTGAGAGTTACTAAGAAATAACTGAACATTATAATATTATACAGATTTGTGTGTTTAATATTATTAATTTATTGTACGATGTATCCTGAATTTTATTTCGAATTTCTCTAATTTTCAGAAACATAAATAGTCGAACTGACTTGAGAGGTTCTTTACTTCAATCAGGCAACTAGAAACTATGTCACGTTTAAATGTATGTATTTGCTGTATTTCCCAACGTAATGCTATTTATTTTTTAATAGTTTTAAAAGTAAACTTTTTGACATTATATCCAAACCTTAGCGAACGATATATTTTACACGGTTTGGTGGAAAATTCAACTTGGAAAAAGTACGTGAGAAACCTACCAAATAATCAATGATCGATTAAATTAAGTTTCTGAGTTCATGTTAGAAGGTTACTGTGTTGATTTTCAAAAAAACTGCTTCAAAAATTTAAACCTAACTTATGAAAAATTATAGTTTTAAATTTAAAGATTTAATCTGAAATTATAAATGAATAATCGAAGAAAAACGTAAAAATGTGTAAACGAATTTTACGTGTCTACTTATTATATTCATTTTTCAAACAAATAGAACCCACTTTAGAATTTAATTACTAAAAAATAAGTTTTACTGTCGAAAGGTGAATCTGAGCAATACTTAAATTTTGAAAATTATAAGAAATGGTATGAATTATTTTCCATGTAAATTTACTTCTGAATCCTGAAAAAAATACAGTGTTTATTTTAAAGCCTTTTTAACAAATTCACAATTCGAAACATTGATACTAAAATTGCCCCCGAAAATACACATGAAATTACCCATAACCGACATGTGACTTGAGCAACATGTTAGAAATAGCCTTTGCCACACACACACATGACAAAAAAAACTCATATGAAATATATTGGTGGACTAACTTTATTGATTTGCGCATGTTTCTTTTACTATTCCTATCCTGCCTTTATTAATATCAACGTCATTGCCCGAAAGTAATTTGTGTGCCACGCTAAATGTGGATATGAAATATACAGATTAAATGACCCAAAAGATACTTCAAATATAGTTCTTTTGAAATTATTTTCTGGGTATCTTGCGTATACAAATACTGTGCCTCAGAATATAAGATATATTGATAGTTTATTTCATTATTTATTATGTTTTTATCCTGGTATCCAGGCTATCTTGTATATTAATTGACATAAACGATTGTTCATCCTATTTTATATTGTTCTTTTGAATTTATTTTTGGACATTCTTGGTAAAGCAAATATTTGTTCATAATATAAGATTCATTGAGAGTTGAGAGTTCATTTTATTCTATTTTAGGTTTTTTTTTTGTTCCGGTTTCTTGCATACCGGAACACTCATAGGTATTTAGTCCTTGATTGTTTAAGAAAACTCAAGGGTTGATTTCTATTATTAACTGGTGGTAATTCTGAAAATCATTTGATACATCTGTTTGATTCAAGCATTTATTCAAGAGTGATTAAAATATTACAGAGGAGAGTTGCACACAGAAGAAAATTCCTGTTTCCATCTGGTGATCAATTTTTTAAACAGTTTTTTTTTTACTCTTTCCTTACCCATTTTCTACAAGGGTCAACCACCAAAAATAAAATTACTGTGTAATTTAAAGAGACAACATGGTTATTTTAACCGAACCGTTTGTAATTTTAATGACAAAAAGTAATTTTGAACTCGCAAATTGTAAAGAAACCACAAAATTCTTCCTCCTCTCGACAACAAATGGAACCCCCGATCACCCCAAAGACAACAATACAGTGGAGGACTTATATAAACTTCTTATCTCAGGTAGGAACAAAGGGTCTTTAGATGGTCGCTCCTACGCTCTTCTACACTCCGTGCTAACCTAACTTGGATAAAAACAAAGTGTGAAAAGGCGCAAAGGGAAAAGCGCGTTTGGTCTGCTAGTTGGAAACTCTTGTAAGGTAATATTTACTTACAAAATGATCTGAATACAATATAACCAAAATACACTTTTCATTCTGATAAAATTGCCATATTTTCTCAAATAACATTCAAATATGTTAGACCTTAAACGAAATTAATGTTTTAAACATATTTCCTGGATGGATTCACAAATAATTTATGGAACTCTTTTACATCTTCGGAAGGATCTTCTCCTTAGCATATTTATATTTACCCAACTTAGGTTGGCAAAGAATGTAACTAAACCATTTCGCCACAAAGGGGTAGGGGGTAGGTACAGCTGCGGAAATAAAAAAAGTACCACTAGTGATTATTTCTGCCGTTAGTCACCCTATAGAATCGGACCTTTTTGAAATTGTAAACAATTAACATTCTGAGTTAATTGCATGACACAAATTTTGCATAAGGGGTCATCTTCATATTAAAAATGTTACTAACTTTAAAATTTCCAATGGTAACACCCCTTTTTGAGTCCATATTTCAAATCTATGACCTATGTTAATACGAAATGCCAAATTTTGTTAGTTTTTAAGGATTATTAGGGGAGTTAGAGACATGCAAAGTTTAGGTCCCATAATGTTAAATGAGTTGCACATAAAAAACTATCCCAATCTATAAATAATTAAGATAATGAGACGAATTTTTTACTGAAAAGAAATTATAATAACCCAAACAAAATGCATTCAATATTGGGGTATTTAAAACAATTTTTATATTTTTTAATAATTATTATATTAATTTTTAAAAAAAATATGAATAGAAACCCCTCAATATTTTTACAGAAATGCATTTAAGACAGGAAGTTTAAGCGAAATCCCAAATTTTAAAATTTTTTATTCATAATTTGCTGAGTAAATCACAAAATACTTTTTAATTACCCTTTAGGGGACTGTGTATAACATTATGTGTAATTGATAAATAAAGACTGCCTTGCAAAAGGAAGAACTAGACTGCGCTTGTCATTTTAGAGATGATCCCCAAAAGGTCCACAAGGGATTCGATTGAATAACTCGTCAAATATTCATCCAAATGTAACAAAAACTTAGATTTAAGGGTTTTCAAGAGGGCTTAACATTTCTAAGTTATTAAAATTGGGTGTTGCTATTGGAAATTTCAAAGTTCGTAACATATTTAATATGAAGACAGCCCCTTATGCAAATTTTGTGTCATGCAATTAACTCAGAACGTTAATTGTTCACAATCTCAAAAAGGTCCGATTCTATAGGGTGACTAATGGCTGAAATAATCACTAGTGGTACTTTTTTTATTTCCGCAGCTGTACATATATAATCCAGCTTGAGTGCTTGATCAGAGACACGCTTATAATAAGCCTTTCCACACAGGGAATTTTACAAACAGTTGAAATGCTAGTTCGGTAGTTGTCTAGAACTTTCAAGTGGTTAAAAGAAATATTTTAAGTAGCATATTTTTTACAAAAGAAAATGCTTAAAGAAAACAACAGTACTTTTTGAAACTACTTGTTTTTTTCTGTAAAATTTGCAAATTTTTTTGCAGTGTGAAAACCGCGGATTGTCTCCATTTGTGATTCCTCTCCAAGCGTGGCTTTATGTGTTTAAAACATAATCAATGATGACGACTTTATATATTGCAAGAGATATAAACTCATAATAAATATTATTTATTTATAAGTGAAATCGTTGTCAATCAATTTGTCATGTTTGTTGTTGTAATTGTTGCCATGTGAAATTATACATACTTTTCTCTTCTTAGAAGAAATGACCGTTTTTGATTGCAATTAAAATGCTAAGTTAAGTATAAGTTTAAACAATTAAATATATCTCACTGTCTCAAACATTTCTAAAAGTTTCATTGGAATTTACACATTACACAATGTGTATTTCTCTTCAATGGTACTTCTCTCTTTTATTTTTACATACTTTCAGCAACTATGTACTAATTCAGCCCGCACTAGTGCTGCAGAAAAGTTTAAATGATTTTCTCTTTGTTACATGATCCAGAGTCGAGAACATTTAACGGAAAATCAATTGTCGTTTCACAGTGAGGTTTTTATTGAGAGAAAAAAAATAGATTCAGGTTTCTTTAATAAATGACAGTTTTCAATTACAATAAATGTATAAACAATTGTTTAATATGCTAAGTTAATTATAAGTTTAAACAATTAAATATATTTCATTGTCTTAAACATTTAAGTTTCAATGGAATGCAAACTTAAAACATTGTGTATTTTTCTTCAATGATATTTCTCTCTCTTAATTTTACATACTTTCAGCAACTATGTACTAATTCAGACCGCACTAGTGCAGAATAGTTTAAATGATTTTCTCTTTGTTACACGATCCAGAGTCGAGAGCATTTAACGGAAAATCAATAGTCGTTTCACAGTGAGTTTTTTATTGAGAGAAAAAAAAGATAGATATCTGTTTTCAGAATAAATGACAGTTTTCAATTACAAGAAATGTATAAACAATTGTTTATTATGCTAAGTTAATCATAAGTTTAAACAATTAAATATATCTCATTGTCTTAAACATTTAAGTTTCAATGGAATGTACACATTAAACATTGTGTATTTCTCTTCAATGATACTTCTCTCTCTTAATTTTACATACTTTCAGCAACTATGTACTAATTCAATCTGCAACAGTGCAGAATAGTTTAAATGATTTTCTCTTTGTTACATGATCCAGAGTCGAGAGCATTTAACGGAAAATCAATTGTCGTTTCACTGTGAGGTTTTTATTGAGAGAAAAAAAATAGATTCAGGTTTTCAGAATAAATGATAGTTTTCAATTACAATAATTGTATAAACAATTGTTTAATATGTTAAGTTAAGTACAAGTTTAAACAATTAAATATATCTCATTGTCTTAAACATTTAAGTTTCAATGGAATGTACAAATTAAACATTATGTATTTCTCTTCAATGGTACTTCTCTCTTTTAATTTTACATACCTTCAGCAACTATGTACCAATTCAGCCTGCAATAGTGCAGAATAGTTTAAATGCTTTTCCCTTTGTTACATGATCCAGAGTCGAGAGCATTTAAACGAAAATCAAAAGTCGTTTCATAGTGATGTTTTTATTGAGAGAAAAAAAATATAGAAGCTTCGGCAAGCAAGAACATTTAATGATTTAGGGAGCCTTTGATTTGTAAGTTCGTTTTTTATACATAAATCAATTACCTAAAAAAAGGGGGCTGCTTAGAAACCATTAAATTATTCTACTTCAAAGAGCTACTAACACTTCTTGTAGAACCATAACAATGCTTGAAATGCAATGGAATGTTATATTCCTATTTTTTTATAGAATTTTTTTATGGAAAAGCTTAAAAGACATAGGAAGTTTGTTTAAAGAATGTGAAGGAGTTTTTTTGAAAATGCCTATCTTTAATTAATGACCTGCATCGAGCTTGTTCTTAAAGAACACTTAAAATAATATTTTCAATGTTTTAAACAAAGAAAGTCTAGTAAAAAATAATTGATCTTTTTTAAAAAGATTTTATTTCTTACTGAATATCTCTTTCACTATTTTGTTTCACTTCCATTTTTTTTGTATGTAGTATTTTTTTTAACTGATTGGGGCAGCTTTAGCGCCAATTGGTAAAATGCTAAAATTCTCCAAATTTCTTACAGGATTTTCTACTAGTAAATTAATTGAAGCAATACATTAAAGAACAAGTTATAAATAAACATCAATTGCCCTATAAACTTCATTGATAAATTACTATAACATTTACTACTACCACTGTCGTCACTTTTTGAGCATCATGCTTCATACCTTCTATGCCTACAAAATTACAGTGTGAAAAAAAATCATTAACAATGTTTGTTAATGTTACAGTTCATTTGGCTTCAAGTTTATAGTATCAACAGTACTTGAAGATAAACTGAATATTTCAAAATATTCTTTTATGAAAAGAACACATTTGTGAATCACCGATAGATCAATTATTTTAATTCTTCATACTAGCAAAAACAATGAGACGAGGATTTCCAATACATGAAAAAAATCATTTGTTAAAAATAACAAAACAAATGCACTTTATTTCAACCGTAACAAATCGTAATATTTTACGCTCAATGCAATCCCACTTCTTTCGAAATACTTTCTATTCTTTTCAATTTCTTCGATTTGAAGATACTGGTTGCAAAACTCACATTCTTCAATGTATAACAAATTTATAGGGGCCGGTTAGTCCATTGGCGACTTTTGAGGTTCGTAAATTCAATTAAGGAAAATCGGCAATGAAAGGACCGGACCGTATAACTTAGTTCTACTTAGGGGAATGTGAAAAATGTAACTTGACCTTTCATTTGTTCTTGCGGTTTATTGCTCGTTGTATAACCCTATATTCCTAGGAATTTATGACTCGTATTTATTTTTAGTGGCGTCAATTTTTTTTTAGATAAGTTGGCAACAGTAAAAAGTTGTTATGGCTATTGGTCTTTGGAATAGAAGAAACCAATAGTTAAACTTTATTACTTCTGCTGGTTTCATAAATCGATACATGATAAATTCAATTGTTTTTGATGGAATATTTAAAAAAAATTCCCTGTGTAGTTTTAATTTTAAAAGTTTCGTTCGCAATATCATAAAAATTACCGTTACAAACAAAAAAAATAATATTAAAATAATATGGAAAACTTTAATGGAACTTTTCTTTAAAAATGTGGTCGTTAATAGTGTGATTGATTAATAGATTGAAAATTAAGAATAGATTATATTTTTTATGTAGAACGCGCTTTGAAATTAAAATTAACCGGAATTGTGCAATTTTGTTTAATATAATCGTCTAAAACGAAAAGAAAAATTTGTTGTTTAACGTTACTCCATAAAACTAGTGGAAACCTAGTTAGCCCTAAACTTAAGAAAAACTGCTAATGTAATGATAATAATTACAAACAAGTAAGCACTTGTTAATATATCGATATCCAAGTGTACGCGAATGAAAATTAAGTGGTTGTTGCCACAATTGTTTTTAGGGTTAAAAACTTTGATGAACGTTTTTTTTAATAGCTTTGAAAAAATATATAGATAATGAAACTGTTCGGTATCAGACTCCAAAACTTAAATCTATGATTGAGCAATTTTTAGGAGAATTTGGTGGAGTACTTTATTAGACTTTAAAAAAAAATTTAATTTGTATGTATATATAAAAGGGCTAAACGGAGAATTGGGCCTAAACGGAAAAGGGCCTAACGGAAAATTAAGGTTAAGTTCATTTAGTTTTAACTCTGATGGCATGCAAAGTGTGACTTAGTTATAATAAGATGGTAGGTGAAAGATAAACAGCTCACAGAACCAATTTGAAATATTGTAAAAGGGGGTTGTATTTAAATTCATAAAACCTCTAGGATAGAAAACGTGGGAAATCTAAGAAACTCATTTGTCATTTGTGACAAAATTATTTCGGGGGGAATCACATTTGCAATAAATATTTTGAAAAAACAAATAATGAAAGAATGCCTCAAGCCGTTATTGTTCTAACTATCGAAACTAAAACCAAAACCTGTTACCATGTCGCCAACAAAACTAGAAAAATCTCATGATATAAAAGTAAATACAAGCGTTTTAATATATAAAATATGTGGTCACCGTAGCTACTAAAAGCTCTTTTTAGTTCATTGGTAAACCATTTCCTTTTACAGAAATCTCTATTTTTACTCAAAAACTTTGACATACCCCCCTAGATTTTTCTTCAAGAAAACGACGTCGGTTTGAGACAGATCAGCGCTTTAGCCATTTTATAAAAGGGTTCCTTTCAAGTAATAGTAAAGCGGAAAAATATACATAAGTTCAAAACACAGTTATACTTTGTTCTTGCTTATTGTGTTATCAATGGTCATAAAATGGTTTTCGGAAAGCAAATAGTGTCTCAAGTAAATTATATCGCAATATTGAGAAACTATTTGATCATGAATTATTATCGCTAATATTTACGATTATTGAAAAGCTTCTGTGATTATTTTTTTATCTGTTTTAAGTTGCTTAGATATAATTTTGATTTTAGAATTACTCTTATAACATACATTTTTATGAGATGAAAATTGAAAATTAAATCAAATGTGTTTAACTGAACTGTATACTCATTTTAGTGGGTATTCTCCCCCAAACAAGATTCCCTGCATATATAAATAATAATAAATTGTGTACAGTCATAACATTATCTCGTTATCATTCAATTTTGATAATATCGTAAATTGTATTTTCTCCTGAAAGGAGTGAAGAAAATTAGTATTAGAGTGTGTTTAGAAGTTGGAAAAATGAAGTCGATTGTAGTGGTAAAGCTTTTTATAAAGGTAGAAATTAAAATGAATGTGTAAGACGAATTTAGTTAAGTTCCACAAAACATCATCTTTCACTTCAATCATCTACGTTCTACATTGAAACTACAATTACGAAATAATATTAATTTTTAAGTAAAGAATAATTAATGAGTAAAAAAACTATGTATAAAAAATTATAAATAATTCCTTAAAAAATTATAATTTTTAAATACGATTACTTTATATATGATTTGCTTGGTTTAAAGTTTATAGCAGGGATAATGCTGAGAATGAAAAGCTTATTTCAAAAAGTATATATATTCTCTAAGATATTTCATAATGCTCATATCATGTTCATGAGATACACAATTTTTTTATTATAAAGAATTATTTAAACAATACCCTTATAAAAATTTTATAGTAATGAGGCATCACAGAATAATTAATACAATACCGTTCATTCAGTATTATTTTGGCCAATACCATACGATGATATAAGGAACATACATTTTTCAGGACACAATAAGTAAATTTAAAAATTTAAGCAGTTCAAAATAGCGCTTAGAATACTGTATATCGATTGGCATAGTCTGGAGTCTTGCCTAGTGAATAAACTAAAATCAAATTCTTACACAATTGATGTCTAAGAACAAGTCAGAAGAAGTACCTTGATCTTCTCTTCCGCATTCCTAAGAAATAGCCAATCTACAAAAAAGAACGACGAAAATCTCTCCTATCTTATCGACCAATAGCTTACAGCATGGGCCGTAATGCATCGTTTTCTCTGATAGCGTTCCGTAAATAATGCTCGTATACTTTTTTTCAATGGATCCCTATCCTGCCCTTTGTTGAAAAAGTTTGAGTGTATCGAACTTTTATGGATTTAAAAAAGAATCTCTATGTATTGCATGGGTTACGTCAAGTGCTTAGATTAGCGTTGAGATAGTGTTTTCATTGGTCAATGATAGTGATGATATATTACGTGGAAACTGAAGAAACTTATGAGAATAAATTCTGGGTATTGTGAAGCATTGTTGCAGTGTAGAAAAAACTGTTGTTTAACAGAAAAAAAAACTGCCAGCTGGTGTACCAGAGAAATACCCTATAATATACCTTGACAACATGTTTATTTTATGCTACGAATTTGTAACTTCAACACAAAAGTTGTTTTTTAACAGACAAATTGTAACGAAAAATAGTATTTTACCTTTCATAGGCGAAAAATCGTACCCAGTAATCGCAGTACTACCAAGGAATTACAAACTGCCAAACCCGGGTTCTAACCACGAACCTATAAAGTATAACTCTTCTCAACAGAGCTATTTTGTCAAGCAGGGAATCCCTAAAACAGTAAAAATGCGTGTTCGGCTACAGCCTAGTGCTCTTCACGCTGTTAAAAACAGAAAAATACAGTTTTACGATAAATAGCATATTTTTACTAGAAAAAACTGTTTAAAGAATTAAGAGTACTTTCTGTAAATATGTGTTTCTTCTATGAAATTAACAGATTTTTTTACAGTTTGGGTCATGTATCTATATTAACTTTGCATATCAATTTATAATGGGTAGTACATAATTCAATAGAGGCTCGAAACCGTATCCTGTTATTCGTTTTGACGCCTCTTTTAAAATTGCCTATATTGACAACCATAAAAAAAAATTTAGGAAAATTTTAATTTTCACACAATTTTAAAGGAAATATAAAATATACAATAAAAATATAACCCATTTTTTAGATGGGATTTAAGGAGTCTCCAATGCAATAACGATCTTCAAATACATAATAAAGCCAATTTCCTTTCAAATAAAAGTTACACAGCCAAATTTGAGTAGTACTACAAAAACAAAAGTTCGATCACAAATGTAGAAGATTTTTCTTCCTTAGTATTGTGATAAATTCGTGGAAATATTTGATTTGGATATTTATCACTTATCATCCCATGTGTATATATTTAAGTTAATTTAACATCTGTATTGATCTTCAGGTCTTCTGATACGTTTTTATGACGTCAAAGGAAATACTTTCGCCAAATAAAAAAAATCTAGGGGGATATATAAAAAATGTCTGAAGCATCGCTAAAATAAATCTCAATTTCTGCGATGTTTTTTTAGTTTAAAAATGAAAAAAAAAAGTTTGAAAGATACCTGTAGTAATTAATTTAGGTACGTTAGGGATCATTGTAATTGCTTTCTCTTCATTTTCGTTATCAGATGTAATTAACTTATGATGTCCTTTTTAATCAACAAACAAAATCTTTCTTTTCCCTTTGGAGCTACGTTTCAGTTAAAATTTATTTTTAATTGATTAAATTAATTTTTTTACATCAAAAGCATCTACTCCAGTAATGTGAGTACATATAACATATTTTATAATATCTCTTTTGAATAATAAAAAAGTTTTTTGAGCGGAATAGTATAGATAGACGGTAGTTTTTAGGGTAAAGAGTAAATAGCCTTTCAATTATTATAAAAATACAATTAATACAAAATACTTTAAGAATAAACAAAATTCTATATAAGGTTTATTTGATACTCTCATATTAGAGAGATAAAATTAGAGAAGCAAGCAAATATTTTGAGGAGAAATTCTGCTTTTTCTATTGAGTATTCAGAACAATGAAAAAAGTATTTGGTCACGCGCGCGCGGCACCTATAAATTTCATTTAAGTCGAAATCTTATTAAATGGGCCGTAAGTCGTGGCTATTCCAGTTGCCTATTCGGAACAAGTCAACCTGTTGAACTAAACATTAAGATTTTGCGTCAATCTATCTAACTGACTAAAACATCTGCTGGTTTTTACATCATTGCATGAGGTATCTTAAAATGAAATGGGTACAGAAGGCATTGGTCCTCTATGGAGTATCGCGTCACTATGTTTAGTTAAATTCGGAGTTTAAAAATTTTTTTAAAAAAAAGGTTTAGTTTAAAAGAATAATTACTTAAGGGTCTTGTATGGTAAGAGATCTTTATACAATTCCGATGGGGAAACTTTTGACCCTGTTTTTAAAAAAATGTATACGACATGCCTCATGAAAACTTACCCATAAATACAGAAGAAAGTTATTTTGCCACTAAAATAATTAATAAGTATAATTTAAATGATATTTTTGTTTCGATAATTACATGCAGTTATTGCTGCCGACTGTTGTTTGAGAATAATTACAAAAATTTTGTTTTAAATATAACCAATTAATATCTTTAAGTTTTCGTGAGTACATGTCGTATACTTTACTTAAAAAACTGAGTCGAAAATTTCTTCATTGGAATTGTATAGCGATCTGTTACCATACAAGACTCTTAAATGCTTTTATACATACAAAACTCTAAATGCAATTTGAACATTACGGAAATCTGTTTGTTTGTGGGGAAAAGAAAATAGACGTCTGTTGCGTCACTAGCAGGCGGGACCTTTCCATTTTCGGCGAATTAGCTACCGGGTGGTTTGTTTGTCAGGTTTACGGCAATGGTTGGAGTAACTATAACGTCACTGTTGGCGCACCAATTCCAACTGTCCTTTTTAGTCAAATCAAAATAATTTTTTGTACAATGCACGTAAATTTAGCAAATTATATTACTATGTACAAAATTTAAATTTTTAAGATATTATCAACATTTTCACAAAATTTAAAATAAGTTTTATACCTACGAATTTCAAACTCAAGCAGAATTATCAAGATTTCAACAAAACTTAAATAAATTATATTCCTCTCACAGTTTAACGCTTCAGCAATAGCAACAAATAACGTTTTTTATCTTTCTAAGGCGCATATGAAATATACATTTAAAATGTCCTTAATTAGGTCATGCTTAATTTATACGAGAAAAAAACATTCAAAATTTCTGCTCCAAAAAAAGATGAATACAGTACGCTGGTTTAGTTTGACAGTATTGTTAGCTCATTTCCCAAGAAACTTTTTCGGTATTATTCGCCTTACCCACGGTGCCATACCAATACAGTTACATACCATACAATACCATTACCAATGTTAAGTCAATGAGTATGTTTCAAGTCCTCAGTGGTATACCAAAACCGACCTTAAGTTTGCAGTATACAAATGTTCTACGAGAAAAATGGTAAATAGTTCCCATTTTTGAGTGCGAGAATCGAATACAAAAAGGTATTTCACATTCAATAAACAAATTGATTTGTTATTTCAAGACATAAATTTATTATTTTTTATTAGTTAAGCTTCAGTTAGAGTGCTATTCTAATTATTTTTTTCCTTCGATTTTGACGTAACTGGGCGCATGAATATCAGGGTCGAAAGCATGGGCGTACCCACCATAGGGCAGAGGGGGGAAGCTGCCCCCCTCTAGTAAGGGGGAAGTGGGCCCCGGTCTTATAAGGGCCCCTGTAAATATTATATGAAGAAGTAGATGCATTTTTTAAAAAATTCGAGTCCATTTCTTCCCAGTCGGGCCCAGGGGCCCATTTTGCCCCCAGAAGAGGACCTTTTATATAATTTGATATTAAAGGGGCCTACGAATGATGTTCGAATTGAGGCCCATATTCTTGCGATTGGTCCTGAGTTGGCCTCTGGGGGACCAATACCTCATGCATAAAGGGGCCCACGTATTTTTGAAATCGGGCCATTTGTTAGTAATTGGGCCCACTTTCCTCTGAAGCCCACAATTGATGTATATTCTATATATAAAAGGGGTTCTATATATATAATTGGGTCCACTACCTTTCTGGGTTCCCAAATCCTATTAAGACTTTTCGCAAGTGAAGTCTTTTTTTAATTTGGGGCCCCCAAAGTATCGTTTCAGTCTAAACATGGACAACTAATGGGCCAAGAGATTTTGTAATGGGCTACCGATTTGTGTAAAATTAAAGGTTACATTTACCATACATTAAACAAGACAACGTAATTGTTATATCAAATTGCTATACCATTGTAATCCAATACCCTTCTTAATCCGGTATGGCAAAGCAGCAGATGATAGCACGGATTATTTAAAGGGATGATTTGGAGGGCCCCTTTATATTTTTAAAGGAAAATTCCTTAAGGGGGCCCATCCAACTAAGAAAATAGGGGCCCCTACAATTACCTGCCCCCCTCTAACTGAGATCCTGGGTACGCCCTTGGTCGAAAGGAGCAGCCAATCAGAGTACGTGAAATTGCGGCGCCAGCCAGGTTGTTTACCCAGTTTCCTCCGCTCAGTACATTTCTCTGCTGCAAACTTAAGCTCGGTTTTGGTATGGCTGAAATGCTGAATGAAAATAAATTATATCTCGGTTTATCCACGCTTGGCGAATCTACGCCACTTGAAAACTAAGCATCAATCGAAAGAAATGCAGGAATGAATGCTGGAGTGGCTACGTCACATGAACAAAACTGAAGGGATAATTCAGAAACGTTAGAAGTGAAAGCCATTATCGTTTGTCAATGGACAACTTTAACGGCCTACATGACCAAGCACACAAGCCAGAAAATATATATCTACCAACCAACCAACTACCAAGCATCCATCATGTCCAAATTGGGGGGGGGGGGGGGCATAGATGGCAACATCTATCATGTATGCGCATGTGTGTGGTGTCTGTCTTACTTTACGAAGGTTTATAAGCGGGTCTCTGACCAAGCACACAAGCCTGAAAATATATGTCTACCAACCAACCGGCATCTAATTCGTCCAAACTAGAACGTTCACTCCCACTATAACGCCAAAATAACGTCACCTTCCCACAAACAAACAACGCTCTGACCCGTTCAATTTGGTCATTAAGTGGTGACAAGTAAAAGTGAATTTGAAGTGCAAAATAAAATCGTACGTTGAACATTGTCATTGTCAACTAACTGAGAAATGCGCGCGACATTTTGAATTGGTTTGGTCCCTTTCGAAGGGTTAAAGAAATCCCAAGTCCCTCTCTAACTTCAACTATTCTTTTTCAATTTCTTATATATTTTATTTTCAAGGGTTTCATAATAAAAACGAGCCCTGTCTCAAAAATGGACTTGAGTCTTTGTTGCTCTATCACACCTGTCCCTTAGTGTCGACTAGTATAAGAATCGCGACAACCAGTATCGTGAAGCAGTATTATTCACGGCAACCAGTAGTACAGTGGTTTTGGACAGTTGACGAACGCTTTATTTCATCAACCGATACGATTTAGTTCTAGCTTAAATTCCTCTAAGATAATAGTGATCAGTCTAGAATTCACTAGAATAATTATCTATACTATTAATAGTGTGACAGTATCTATTTATATATCTGTTTCAAATCTATCTTCATTTAAACCATGAAACGTAGAGATATGGGGGAGGTGTCAAAATACGGATAATAGAACGGGGAATTTATTTCTCAACTTCTGAAGTTTCTGAGTGCTTCGGTTCGAAATCTAGGGTTTATTCTTTATCTTTATTTAAGAATCTTTATCGAATAATTATTGTCTTTTTTAAGAAACGATATTTATTCGTTAAAGGTGATATAAGATAAAGATATAATTTGATTTCATAGACTTAATATAGAAGCATTCTGAACTTTCTGGTATTGCAAAATGCTAAATAAAAATTGATTATAAGCAAGTGGGTTTAAAAATGCAAGGGGCATGAAAAATGCCCCTTATACCCACTTGCTTATAATCAATTTTTATCAAGTATTGAGTGGCAACAGTTCCACTGGAATAAAAATAAATGTCTGCTTTATCATTTAAAATCTTGCTTTATCATTGTAGTGGGCCGAACTTACCTTATCATATATACCATCAATAAACCGAAACCCTACCAATATAATCCTGGAATAAAAGCAGGAAAGATTTACGTCACCTTAAAAAAACAATTGGTAAGATACCAATTAAGACTTTTTTAATAAATTTCTTTGAAATCGCAATTTAAATTTTAAATTTATTAATAATTCCTACATCATCCACAATATAACTATCAATTTTTTTTTATAAACGGCCAATTTGACAAAGTTAAAATTCTATAAAGTTGTATTATTACGATTCAATTTCCGTTCGGTGCGAGTTTGATGGCAGCTGTTTCATTTTTTGGACATAGTTATGATATAATATAAATGAATCAGTCTGTTGGCGAGTTTTGGCTATCTTTCGAAAAGTAAAAGTAAGCTTGTTGTAAGTACAAAATTTTATTTC
Organism: Hylyphantes graminicola; assembly: GCA_023701765.1. NCBI lineage: Eukaryota > Metazoa > Arthropoda > Arachnida > Araneae > Linyphiidae > Hylyphantes > Hylyphantes graminicola. The sequence continues at coordinate 33,105,801 of CM043120.1, read as the reverse complement.
ACTGTAAAATTTTTATGATTAGCCCGGTTTCATTGCTCGGAAACGTAATGCAAATCATCAAATTGAGACCGATCAATAGATGTTTGGAGCATTAATTCGCGCACCAAATAGCTAACAATCCAGACTGAACGCAGGTAGCCGTACAGTCTACTTTGTCACGACTAAGTCTTGTTAAGTAAATTCAAAATATAGTAACTCTAAGCCCACCCAAATGTTACTTAACTCTCGAATGCATACTGTTGCCATAAGGCAACAAGTAACATAATCCAATTTATTATATTAAAGTAGAGTTCCCACTCGACAAATCTGTGGTTTTTCATCCATTACATTCCCTTTTGAAGTTTTAGTTACTGATAACCCTCATCGATGACAGTATAGTAAAAGTGCATTCAAAATTAAGAGGTGAAGTTATTAACTGCTGTGAAATTACGTCTTCGGTAGTATTCAAAGCATAATAATATTGGTACTAAATACAAATAAATTGTTTTGAAAACATAATTATAGTTCAAGAGGGTTATTTTAAAATATATTTAGTAGTTCTCAAGTCATTCTTATCAAAATTGGAATTTTGTAGCTGGTTTTTGCCCAATGGCAAAAATTTTAAAAATTTTAATTATTTAAATGACAATGCAGATATATATTTTTTTTCAGTATTTTCCCCATAATTTATTAGTATTAGAGATACAAATATATTTTTTCGGGATGAAAAAAATTCATACACTACAGAGTTAAAACACCAAATAGTTAACGTTCAAGGCTGAACACAGGTTGCCTACAGCAAAGATTGTCACGACTATGTCTAGCTATGGAGATTCAAAATATAGTAACTCTAGAAACACCAAAATGTTACTTAAAACCATGTCAGTCGTACTCAAAACCTTACAAAAATTACCATTCTAATTTTTTGCCCAATGTGTAAATAATTTCCTCATTACCAACAGCTCTGTAACAAAAACTAACCGTGTTTTTAATTAATTTCCAGAGAAGTTTTATGTCGTGGGATTTTAGTGCTAGTTGTCCTCATTTATTTTGCTTTTCGTGAAAGCTCATGTTAAGTTCGCTTGCACGAATAAATCTTACTATTTGCATTGGAACTTGGGGACATTTTCTTTCATAGAGAAAGCCTTGAAGCCTGGGCTAAAACTTGTCAGAGAAGATTGAATAATTTTAGCCCGTGGTGTGCTTCCAAGTTTCTATGTACATCACGATAAATGGATAATTAAATTGCATTGTTTGATATAAGTTTTTCTTTTACAGTAGAGTCCCGTCTATCGAATCCCAGTTATCCGAAAATCGGTTTATCAAAAAAAAAAATTCAAGACATAATTTAATATAAGTAATAAATTAGCTTTCAAAAATGAAACTTTTGTTACATTTTCACATCAAGTCAGTTTGCTTAACGAATCAAGATATAATATAAATGAAGACAATAGTACTGATTAGTTTATGTCGAACAAAATAATTTACACGAAAAATGAATTTTATAGACTTTAAGGTTACATATTTATTGAGGAAGTTTTAATGGTATTCAGAAATGCTTCGTTAATGGGTTGAATAAACAGACCCGAACACATTCTATTAGATTACGTAAAATAATAATTAATATGATAATACAATTTAATATAGTAATAAATTAGCTTTCAAAAATTAACCTTTTGCTTCATTTTCATATCAAGTCAGACAATAATAAAAAAAACTGTTAGTTCTTTCTTTTTCTTTTTATACTTTAAGAATGTCTACAAGATTAATTCTCGTTGTATTTTATCAACAATTTATTTTCCCTTCATTAAAACAAATAAAGAAGTACAATTTTATTGCCTCATATTTTTCTAAAATGTGTCCAATTAGTAGAAAATGCAATATCATATTTCTTTCTTTTTTTAAAGCCTCGGTTAATTTATTTTTAACATAGAAAGTCAACTTTTGCAAAGAAGAATTAAAATTTTTATTCACGTTGAACATTTATTGTTTTATACCTCATTGAATTATATATGCTTAAATTTTAATTGGATTAATTAATTATCACATATTAAAAAATTTTATTTTTTTATTTTACTTTCTTTGTACTTTCTTCAAATTTTGTTCTTTTATATTTCAAAATTATCTTTTGATTAATTAAGTTTTCTTAATTAGAACAAAAATAAAAGTTACTGTAGTTATAATGAAATTTAACGTTCACAATTGATACAATTCTTTTTTTATTTCTTATTTTTTTACTTGAATTAAACGATTTTTAAAAATTTTGAAAATACTTTAAGCTTCTTAACATATTAAGATATTTCGTTCAAATAAAGAGTTTTAAAAAGAAATTTCAAAATAAGTTTTTTGGATATCTTGAATTAAAAAAAATTACAAAAACAATCATTTTAATATTTCCAATATTTTTGCCAGTGGCCATTTATTTCGCTTAGTTAAAAAATACATAGTAATCACAAATTCAATTTTAATCATTTTTAATAATTTCATATAACAGTTTATGTAATTACAGCAATTGGCTTAGAAATTAACGTGAATATTTGACCTCATGTTAATATACATCATATATATCAAGGAAGTCAAATACATTATGAACCAAACATATTTCATAAAGAAAAGCAATTGATTTTAAACAAAAAATTAAATAATTAATGTGCTAAAATTTAAATATTTTAGTGCTATTCATGAAGGCTTTGACCAAAAAGTTGTTTCACAAGTGTGCTGTTTCGTAATAATTCTAAGCCTTTCATTGTTCCTCCACCATTTTGTGATAGAATGTTGGAGATGGAATTTCTATGAGGTTTTAGAATGCCGCTTAATCCGATACTAGTCAGATTTTGTCCCAGCGGATTAGGATTTCCAAATGCACTATTGTGTTCTCCCAGCAAATGTCCGAACGGATTACTACCTAGCAAACCAAGTCCTATTCCGGTTTGTCCGTTTGATCCTGTGATGTTATCCTTTTCCAAATATTGAGTTAAGACATTCGACATCAACTTCCAAAGAAGATCGGATTCACTGCCGCTTCTAGTTGCATGAACAGTTTGGCCTAGGCCTCTATTATTTCCAAGCAATAAGCTATTGATTAATCTAGTTTCTAAACTACTGTTGTTACCTTGCCCATTGCTTTGGGTCAATCTACTAAGTAGATATTTTAAAAGACGAGATTCAGTACTTATTTTATCAGCGGTTCGTTCTACGCGTTTATAAGTTTGCTGTTTGCCACTTCTGTAAAACCCTTTATGGTATTGGGATGGTTCACCAAGCAAATATTTTATGAAAAGAATGGGTTCAGTATGGTTTCTAGATTTCAAAAGAAGGTTGGACTCATTACTGTTTCCAGATATTAATAGAAATTCGGGTTCACTACTGTTTCCATATTCCAAAGAAAGGTGAGACTTACTGTTATTCCTAGATTTCGCAATATTGTCGGAATCACTTCTAATACCAAGCTTCAGGAGATGGTTAGGCTCACTTCTGTTTCCAGTTGTCAAAAGAAAGTCGGAATCACTGCTGTTTTCATATGGCAAAAGGAGTTCGGTCTCGCTACTGTTATCAGATTTTGAAAGATAGTTAGGTTCACGGCTGTTTCCAGGTATCAAAAGAAGGTCTGGTTGACTAATATTCTCATATTTTAAAAGAAGGTTAGGCTCACTGCTGTTTCCAGCTTTTAAAAAATGATTGCGTTTACTGCTGTTTCCTGATGTAAAAATTAAGTCGTTATCAATGCTGCTTCCATAAATCGAAAGAAAGTCCGGTTCACTGCTGTTTTCATATTGCAAAAGAAGGTCGAAATTTCTGTTGTTTTCATATTTCGGAGGATGGTCAGGTTCACTGCTGTTTCTAGATATTAGAAAAAAGTTGGGTTCGGAGAAGTTTCTATGTTTCAAAAGAAGTTCAGCAGGCTCCACTACGGGTTCACTAATGTTTCTCATTTCCGAAAGAATATTGGCTTTGTATTCGTTCCCAGATTTCAAAAGAATAAAAGTTTTGAGATAGTTTTCAGTAGCATTAAATTTTTTTTCTTCACTTCTGTTAAGTTGCTGTTTCACAGTACTGTTACGTTTTCCATCTATTGATGATGGTCCACTTAGCATCAATTCATGACTAAGATCAGGTATGGGAATGTTTCCAAATTTTGAAAGGTTATAGGGTTCACTGGTGTTTCTAGATTTAAAAATATCAGGGTCTATTAGGTTTTCCTTTACACTGACCGTTCGTGCCACGCGCCTGTTGGCTAGTCGTCTCGGGCTCTTAGAAGTGCACTTTATGAAGGAAAAATGAACTTTTGAATCCGAAGCAATGTTCATTTGCCCGACAGGCAAATTCACTCTTGGTAGTCCTTTAGTGTTACTAAAACCATTTATACTTCCACCTACGTTTGGGATTTGTCTTATCCTAATTTTTTCATTCAAGGTAAATTGTTTTTGTTTGATTACCTGTTTTTGGTATGGTAATACTTGGGGAGCTAGGATATGCTGTTTGGAGTTAGATTGTCCACGAAGAATATCCTGTCGCATAAAAAGTGGTGAAGCATAATGGCCTTGAACATACTTGAATCTCTGAGACACGTACCCTTGTCCACTCGGAATCAAATGTGGGTTCTGCTGATCCTTACTGATTTGTGTACCTAAATTGGCTTGATTTCCATGAATCAGACTATTTTGTACCATGTTTGAGCCAATAGTTGCATGAAATGAACCTTTTTGAGTATTCCTCGCAGCATTATTCTCATGCAATAAAGAAGCATGATGTCCACCATTGAACTTAGAAGGTAGCATCTGAGCTGATCCAAAGTTGTGACTTTTCGTAATTTTAGGCATTGGGGACGAGTTTAAACGTGCACCTCTGACTTGGTTGGTGAAAACTTCATGATTGTGATTACCATGGTTATTAATTATGTTTTGATGCATATTGAGACCGGAATCGTGTTTGAAACGATGAGTTGGCTGATGTATATGGGATGAATCAGTTAGTTTAAGATTGTGGTTTGAAACATGATCATGAGATTTAAATTCAGATTTAAAGCTTTGGTCACCCTCTTTGTAACTGATATGTCGATGAATATCCTGATTTCCATTGAATCCTTGGCTATTGGTTAGTCCCGGATTATAATTGGTTCCAAAACCATTGATCGGTCCCCTGTCGTTTATTCGTACCATGTTACGGTTGTGATCAGTTCTTGGGTTATTGTTTTCACTATCAACACCCTTGTTACCTACCACTTCAAATGTGTTCTTAAAACCATCATGGTTGTTTCCAAATATATTAGGATCTCTATTTCCCCTGCTACTAAATTGATTGCGAGTAAAACAGCCAGGAAAATTTTCACAATTGAACGGTTCAGCTATATATACCTGAAAAAAAAAGAATACTGTACTTTAATAAATGCATCAATAGAACAGGCAAATTATATTAACCTTTTTTTAACCCTTTCAGTCCCATTAATGCCATTTGGCAATCATATTTCTGATCATAGTTAACAAATAATAATAATAATAGGGCTGACATCTATTGAATTTAATAAAAAATATTTTCTAATAGAAAAAAGTTTGAAGAATCGAATGGATGTGCTTTTTGATATCATAAAAGGCTATAGACGATCAGAATTTTTCTGTAAATGAGGATACCAAATTGTCATTGGGACTGAATGGGTTAATGAATTAACATCCTTCTTGTAGCTTTTAATGCATTAAAGACAAATATGACAATACCATAAGACACATCACTCACCTAACATCTGAAAATGTTTTTATATCTTAAAACTCGACATCGAGCAAAACCAGGGGGTGTAGCACCCCACGACTTGTAATTACCACTAAGAAAATCATACGCCTTAGACCATTAGAGGAATCAGAAACTTATATTTTACATTAGGTAATTGATAGTAAAACAAGCAGGTTTTTTTTAAAGAATTTGTTACTTAAGTAAATTAAATTATTATTTTTTTAATTATATTTTAATCAATTTTTTTAATGTTCTGAAATTTATATCAGCAGTTTAAGATGATAGTCACATTCCTACAAATTTTCAGAACAATACATGCAAAACTAAAAAATTTATTTTTGTACTCCATAACCGCTTCCACACAATATTTGTGCTCAACAGAAAACACACCATTTAACATCTCAAAAAGAAAATCGCCAAATAGGGCCTTTAAGGGGTTATAGGAGTCTTAAAAATGTGCAAAGAAGGAACTACAAAGCATAGTTTGATCTTTCATGTAATTTTTTAACTACTCAATATACAAGTATAATTTTTTATATGCAATTCTACAAGATTTATTTAATATGAAACAAATTTTAAAATTTATGAAACTTTAGCCAAAACTAAAATAAATGATATTAAACATAAAGCTATTTGAACACATTGTGATTAGGCTTGCGCGGCAAATTGTGAGGTCAAAATTGAAGACATGACCAAGAAAATGACTTTATATTGTACAAATATGTACAAACAAAGACTTATACCTAAATTCTCAGCTCAATTTTAATTTAAAATTATTAAAAAAAATTTTAAATCAAAATTTTAAAATTTTTATAAAATTTTTTAGAAAAACGTTCTTAAAATAATTTCGAATTAAAATTGAGCTGAGAATTTAGGTATAAGTCTTTGTTTGTACATATTTGTACAATATAAAGTCATTTTCTTGGTCATGTCTTCAATTTTGACCTCACAATTTGCCGCGCAAGCCTAATCACAATGTGTTCAAATAGCTTTATGTTTAATATCATTTATTTTAGTTTTGGCTAAAGTTTCATAAATTTTAAAATTTGTTTTATATTAAATAAATCTTATAGAATTACATATAAAAAAATTATACTTATATATTGAGTAGTTAAAAAATTACATAAAAGATTAAACTATACTTTGTAGTTCCTTCTTTGCACATTTTTAAGACTGCTATGACCCCTTAAGTCGTTCTTATTAAAACTTTCAAACGCCAAGTTTAACTATTTTCATTGTCCTCTTTCGCAGATTAAATTAATAGTGTTTATAGTTTTCTAAATTAGTTTGAAATCGAGCATTAAGGATGTAATTTTTTTGTTACTAACTATTTTTAAGTCGCCACAATTTCTCATTTTATATATATATATTTTTTTTTTCAGAAATACAATATTATTTATCGTTTGTTAAATCAAGTTACAGATCGGAGAGTAAATAATTAGTGAAATTGCTGCTTTAAAAAATAAAAGAGAAACTTGACATATTTTTATACAACGTCAAAATTCTATATACATTTTTCTTTATACATATATAATGAACCATTAAATTAACTTTCTTGTTGTATATGCTATGATATTATTTTTTAAAAAAAACTAATTTATATCACTTAAATTAATATTTCCTCAAGAGTTTTATTTTTATTTTCAATAAAGTTTCTCTTACGGTTTGACGAAATGATAACAGTGGAAATATTGAATAAAAATGGAATTTGCATGATATTTCAATGTAGATTAATTTTTTAGTTATTTAAGTTTTTAATAAATTTGTAATTTAAATTTTGTAGAAAAGATGGGTTATAGTCTACTTTGATTTTTTGCTTCAAAGTAACGTATTCCACTTGTTTGTGAGAGACCCACTTGTTATAATCTACTGATTCATTAATGTATTTCTTCCATTATTTAACGTGTCTTGATAAAACCACTTCCTGTAAATTGTAACACGATCAAGTAAACACGATCATATTACAGTGCTTAAAACTCCTGCTACGATGCGTTCCCCTTTTTTCCTCAATCATTCTCAAAATTTTAAATATGCATTGAACTCCAATTCGAAAAAAGCATGTTAAATAATTTGAAAACAATGTATTCGAAGCTATTTTAAGAACAATGGTGGTCTCAAAAATTGGAACATTATTCTCAAAATTCTTCCCATTTTTTCCTCAATCATTCTCAAAAATGAAAATATGCATTGAACTCCAATTCGAAAAACGTATACTAAATAATTTGAAAACAATATATTTGAAGCTATTTTAAGAACAATGGTGGTCTCAAAAATTAGAGCAATATTATCAAAATTAAGTATAACAAATTTGAAATACTGCTATTCTAGGGGAAATATTAATTATCTTTTATCAACATATGCATGTTGTTTCGTATTCATTACCTCTGGAAATTCAATATATTTTTATCGTAGCGATATCAAGTGTTTATTTTACAGATAGATAAATCCCAAGGAATCTCATCTTAGGATAAATCTAAATTCTAAGAAATTTCATTCCAAAACAAATCGAAATTCTAATAAATTTCATTTAAGACATATCTAAATTCTAAGAAATGTAAATCTAAGAGAAATCTAAATTCTAAGGAATCCATAAATATAAAAATAGCTAGGAACAATAACTACCCACATATATCTGCAAAATGAAGTTTTCACTGGGGTAAATCATCATGTTGATTCAGGAACAAGGTTTTAAAAGAGAAAAGCTAATATAATCAGCTTTTTATAACAAGTGTTAAGTTTTCAAGTATCAGTTTTTATAACAGTTATAACAGTGATCGGTTTTGTTAAATATTCTCCTTATACCTAAGGAGTGTCTCTCTTGCAGAAAATTCAGCAATGGAGTTTAAGAACTATGTAATGTTTTTGGCATGGTTTTGCTTTTTGTCACGAAGCAAAACTTGATTCTAAAAATTTTCCCCCTTACAAGTCTGATTTAGAATCTATATGAATTGCATTACTCATTAGCATGATAAGTCTTAAAAATCTGCGTTTTTCACAAAATATTCATCTCAAAAAAAAATTCCGTTAATTATTTCTGATAGCTCGTGAATGATAATTTAATTAATAGAAATATAAATAAATAATTAAAAATGTATCGAAATAGTATATTAATAGTTTAATAATTTTCACTTGATTAAAAATAATAATTTTGACATATACGTTCATAAATAATTTATTGTTATTTGCAAAATAAATACTTAATACCTACGTTTAAGTATTGCTTAGCAGAATTAACAGCTTCTGTAGCAGTAAATATGAGTATCAGCTGAAACATATAAGAAATTGTGTCAACAGCTATTGAGGAAAATGACTTTTCGATACACGGTTTGAATCATCTACTAACATAGAACCGATAAAAAAAAATATGTAAATATTTTCATGTTCTTACTTACACATAGAGAAATACATAACTTAAAAAAAATTGTCTTTATCCATTTAAAATTTCCCAAAACATGTTCAACATAATATATTTTCTTTAAAAAATAAATTTTTTAAAAATTTATTGATTCTTCTGCTTTCAATCTTAATGATTGGATAAAAAAAGTAATTAACTTGCCATTTAATAAGTTAGAAAAAAATCAAAAATTAATTTTATTTTTAAAGTTTTTTTTTTTTTAAATATAGCCACACTTTTAAAACTTGATCGACTTATTTAGAAGATTTCAAACTTTATTTTTAGAAAATAAAAAAAAATCGCAATTTTTGCCATTTCTGGGGTAGGTACTGTAAGAAAATATTTAGTTTTAAAAATAAAACTAATCTCACCGTAAACAACATTGCAGGCTTGGGAACTTTCACCACAGATCCGAATTATCTTTTTTGCGAAAACCCGTTGATGCGTTCTTTTATATGCAAAAATTGTAACCTAAAAACTTTCCTGTTATAATCTTCTATAAAATTGAACTTTGAATATTAAAAATAATTTTCTAAATTGGCTAATCGTATTTCCTCGTATTCGAAACAATAGTATTTTTTTTTTAAATCTATTATTTTTACATTATCATCCGCTGAAAATTTTAATTAAAATGCTTATTGTCTAAAATAGTAGGACAAATTAAATGTAACGCATTTTTAAACTTTTTTATGTTTCATTGTATTAACAGGTAAAATATCTAGAAATCGGAATGAACATCAGTAACCAAATCGATATTTTTAACCCTCAGTTCAATGACTTCTAAGAAGAGTGTTAGTTCAATATCTATTTTCGATTTTTTTTATAATAGTGAGAGCAACTCTTTCTAATTAAATATTTTTGCGTGAGAATATTGGTTTATTAATATAATGAAATCTTCTAAAGAGGAAGGTTTTGCTTTGTTCATAAATAAGAAAGAAATATTAAAATTTCGTGTGAGGTTAATATTCCAGATAATTAGTTTTCTAAATATAAATTTACCCATGGATATATATGAACGAAATTTATTAATGAAGCATTTTTTGCGTACATACTTGTTAAGTCATCGAAAAAAGTAGTTTGGGCTTAGAAGTTTATTCACTATGATTGTTTAAAAGTAAAACTGACGTCTAGATTTTAACTTTATTTTTTATTAAACTATAGTTATTTAAGCAACTAGTTCCGAAAATGATACTTTATTAAGCGAGTGGCTTTTATTTCACGAGCGAGGTACGAGTGAGTGAAATTATGACACGAGCTTAATAAAGTATTATTTGGAACGTGCTTGCTTACAATATTTTTTATAATGGCGTGCAAAAAAGTATTTCTACCAATGAGTGATTTTCATAACATCCTTTAGTTTCCATGGAGATATTCGAAAATGCAAAGTTGTGAAAGAAAAGTTGTAAAATACTTTTCTATTTTGAATCAAAATAGTATTTAGATTAATTAGTGCTACCGAACATAGGTGAAAATGAATTTGAAATGATGTTCGATCAACTTCCAGATTAAATTAACAAAGCAGCTAAGGAAGTTTGGTCGAATCTTCTTCCAGAAAAGTATTGTTTGGAGTGAAATTTGTGTTCTTACTTTTATCTTATTTCATTTCCTTTAATAATTTTTGTAATACTTTTAGTTTCCATGGAGATTAGAAAATGCAAAAGTAATGAACCAATAGAATTAACTGAGTTTCGTGACCATTTAGTTTCCATGGAGATATTCATGACATCATTTTGCTTTTCTACCAATCAGAAATTCTTATTTACTTTACCACACTAGTGCCGAAAGCCAACTTTTCGAAGACTGTCTGTGACGCAAGCACGTAAAGTGTCATTTTCGCAAGGATTTATGAATGAATATGATATAAAAAAAGTGAACTTTTTTGCACGTTGTTATAAAATAGTTATTTAAGCAACTAGTTCCGAAAATGATACTTTATTAAGCGAGTGGCTTTTATTTCACGAGCGAGGTACGAGCGAGTGAAATTATGACACGAGCTTAATAAAGTATTATTTGGAACGTGCTTGCTTACAATATTTTTTATAATGGCGTGCAAAAAAGTATTTCTACCAATGAATGATTTTCATAAAATCCTTTAGTTTCCATGGAGATATTGGAAAATGCAAAGTAGTGAAAGAAAAGTTGTAAAATACTTTTCTATTTTGAATCAAAATAGTATTTAGATTAATTAGTGCTACCGAACATAGGTGAAAATGAATTTGAAATGATGTTCGATCAACTTCCAGATTAAATTAACAAAGCAGCTAAGGAAGTTTGGTCGAATCTTCTTCCAGAAAAGTATTGTTTGGAGTGAAATTTGTGTTCTTACTTTTATCTTATTTCATTTCTTTTAATAATTTTTGTAATACTTTTAGTTTCCATGGAGATTAGAAAATGCAAAAGTAATGAACCAATAGAATTAACTGAGTTTCGTGACCATTTAGTTTCCATGGAGATATTCATGACATCATTTTGCTTTTCTACCAATCAGAAACTCTTATTTACTTTACCACACTAGTGCCGAAAGCCAACTTTTCGAAGACTGTCTGTGACGCAAGCACGTAAAGTGTCATTTTCGCAAGGATTTATGAATGGATATGATATAAAAAAGTGAACTTTTTTGCACGTTGTTATAAAAATTTATTTGTTATCGAACTTTAGTATTTGCAATCTTCCTTGCTATCCCTAAATGATTAGAAATTTTTCATAAGTATTTTTCAGTTGAGGCTCAATAGCTTAGTGGTGGTGCTTCGCATTGCCGTGCCACAGGTCCGGGAATCGAATCCCGGATTGGGCGAGGTTGACCCATCCATTCATCCCTTAAGTGGGTCGATAAAATGGGTACAATCATGCTTGGGAACTAAACACTGAAGGTTCCGTGTGAGGCTGACCACCTTTCCGGGACATATGCCTTGCACTTCACGAAAGCTGGAATGGGCACTGCAGGCCTTGGCCCACTAATGGGCTGCAGTGGGCTGTTTGGCCCACTAATGGGCTGTTGCGCTGAGTAGTAGTAGGAGTATTTTTCAGTTGTTATTTGCCAAGTGGAAACTGTACTAGGGAAAAACGCTGCAAAAAATCTGCTAGAATATCTAATCATCTAGTAATCTGTTAATTGAATGTTTATGTTAGTTTTCTACAGAAAAATTTCTGTTTTTAAGGGGACAAAATTATGCTGTAAAATTTCGGAACACACAAAGTAGAGTCGTCAATGGGCATAGTAGGTATCTTCTTATTCTTCGGAACAGCTATATGACTTATAATTATTGTGCCCATCACCAATAGCCCTCGTGTAGCTCTTGTGCTACGACAATTTAACTCAATCGGAACAGCCGACATACCAAACAGGACGGATAGTCCTCGTGTAGCTATTCGATAATTCAAATCTAACCTAACCGAACCGAACAGGGTTCGTTACATCACGAATAGCTTCTCTGGCCTTGTATAAGTTGAGGAAGCCGTAGTTAATCCCTTCAAAAACTACAGCAACTAAAAAGATCCAAGTTTGGCCTATGTTTTTAACACAACCAGTACAATCTATCAATTACGTCATCGCAGGCCAGCAGTCTGCGATCTGTAACGGGTGCGGGTTCGATTTCCGCCTTCGCCCTGGGTGTACTTCCTTTCTTTGTGACAGTAAAACTCTTTCTGTGTCTGTCTTATTTGACGAAGGCTTACAAGCGGGTCTCTGAACAAGAACACAAGCTGGAATATAAATGCAAACTACCCTAGCTAACCTTATCAATTACATCTCATTTCGTTGCATTATAACTAAGTCGATTAACAAACTCATTTTCTTTAAATTCGAAAAAAATTAATTACCTAAGAGTATTTTCCAAAATATGTAACCTCTAACAATAACCCGAATATTTTAACAGCTCATTTTGCAGAAGGATTTATTATAAGTAGGGTATTATAACATTTTAAAAGATGACAAAAATCTGTTTAAAAGATTAAAACTTAAGAGCTTATAAAAGCACGTTTTTCAAGTATAGTAAATTATTTTTTTGAAAAAAAATGTGGAAGGATTTGTTCCCTTGAACAATCTGATTATTTTACTTTGTGTTAATCTTGTATTCTTAAATCTGATAACCAATATTGTTTAAGGCACCAATGCGTTCATCGAAGCATTTTAAGCCAATTCTTTGCCCCAACCCCTTCTTAGTACTTTTTTTAAAAAAATGAGTTAGGTTAGGTTTGATCCCTCCGTGTATGTTATTAGCTTCAGATGACAGTATCGAATACTATACGCTATCTGAAGACCATTATCAATCAATGTCTTCAGATTTTCAGTAAAGTTGTGGGTTTTAAAACTTCATCAAATAACCACACTTAAATATGGATCACTTACACATTAAATAAGAGAAACCACACCAAGTGAAGAAAAATTAAAGTTTTATTGTTCCCTATTTCAAATTTAACAACATTAGCATATATGAACAACTATATCGACAACACTGGAAGAGTATCACATCCCTCGCACTTCTCACATCACCTTTTACAGCACATACCACCCTCCTCCACACTTTTACATTTGATGGAATGTCATCATTTTTTTTAAACACAACAAATCTACAAAATCAGTGTAAAATCTTCCAGCTCATCTACTACACAGGCATGCAATTTTCTTTGTCTACCATTTGAATAAGTTACTTATAAAGTTTTTTTGTGTTTCTACAAATGCAATAGTTTTAGTTATCTAAGTCAGCCTCTTTTTCTTTCTCTACTACAAGCCTATCATTGCATTTGGCAAAGATGTAGCTAACATTTTTCGATCAATAAATTTTATATTTAAATCAGCACTTTGGAACGCATCTTGTAGCGCCTCCTATTGTCCGATTCATATTATAAATTCAGAATATTTTCACAAATATATTGGATTGATAGCAAAAACTAATCGTCAATCAATATTGTATACTAAAAGGAACACTCTTTTAAATAAACCATTTTGATAATTAAGAATTTTTGATTATTATTAATTGGGTATAAAATAAAAACACATTACATAAATTATAAGGTTCCTGTTAAAAACTTTTGGCAAAAATTTAATACACTTTTTTTTTCAGGACAAAGTAAATTTATTGTCTGAAGGAAAAACGAGCAACCTAAGCAACAATTTATGATGGGCTATAAAATCCTACATGTCGGCTACATCATAAAATCTAATTTTAGGTGGGATTGGAGTGATATTTTAGTTAAACCTTGATATTAAGTTATAAAAAAAGTTTAATTATTAATTTTTAAGGGCCTTCTGTAAGTTTAAAGGAAAATTTAGGGGATTTTTTGTGGTTTAAAGGAAATTTAAGGGATTTTCAGGGCGTTCAAGGAGTGCAGGAACCCTGTATTTGTATTATTCAGACTCAATATGTCCTATCCTTCACAATACTTATTTCCAAATAATTACACAAAATCGATCATGTTAGTTACATTTTTGTCAAATTGAGCAGTTCAGAAAATGCAGAACCTAATGTGATATCAGTTAACTTGCGTTCTTTCATGTCAATGTACTGTAATAATATAAATAAATGTGTAGTATTTGATTTGTGCTCGAAAAAGTGCAATTATATGTTTACTATAAGTCAGAAAACAGTAATTTCGGAGCATCTTTTAAAGATAAACAGTGTTGATACATGTGAAGTGCAATGTGATAAAATAATGTGTTTCATATAGATATGAATTGAAAAAAAAAGTTAGTGTAGTATTTTTATATGATAATTATGCATTACCATTATACCGTCAGAGAATTTAAAAACCTATGTTTCATTGAATAATTGTTTTGAGAAGATATATACAATATTCTCAAAAATAAGTTTCAAAATGACACATATAGGTACAATGCCTTTTTTTTCAAGAACTTTAAAATTTTTATAAAATTGGCAAATGAAAATGTAGATTAAAAAAAAGACACACATCCTTTTAATGAGTTTAATTAAAAATAAAATAATTATATATGATAAATAATCAACCAGCAATTTTAAATAGACATAATTTTTATAAATAATTTATAAATGTTGTTAAGTAACCATAAACATAATATTTCTAATTTGAGTTACCCACTGTATAAACACGAACAGTTTTTAAAACTAAGTTTTTGGCTGCAACACTGCCTGAGACCAGGAATCGGTTTGAATAATGCTTTGTTTAAAGCTACTGTTACTTCAATCATAATTTTTTGTTTTAACTTTAAGAACAGAAATGGTTTGATGTAGGAGTTTCTGAAAATCCCTTTACAGCCTTTAATGAAAGGCATCTGTCATTTATATTTAAAAAAAAAATAATAACATAGCAACACAAGGTCAATGTGATTGCAAAGGTTTTTTAGCAGTAAATTGCAAAGGCATTTTGTATTTTAAATATTAGGGGAAGGTTTTTTTTTAATTACAAAAAACTAACCTTTTTTTTTATTCATAGCACACAAAAAAAGTATTTCCGGCGCTTTAGACCTCAAATTGCCTGAATTGACAACCACCTAAACACCTAATAAATGTTAATTTTACTTGTAAATCATACATTTAACTGTATATTTGTTTGCAAAATACATTTAAATAAAGAATATGGGTGTAGGATTTCTCTATTGTCTCAGGAGGATACTAGGCCAATAAAATAATAAATTTCTTAACATAAGCTTTCAAAATATATTCATTACTGACCAATTACCAAGCTTAACTAAATATGAAAAATTGCTAGTTGATAATAAATAATTTACCCCAAAATATATATTATAAGCAAACCATGTACATAAAAAACTAACTATCATAAACCCTTTAAAATAAAAACTTATATTTAAAATGACTAATAAAATACAAAATGCATATTATACAAAAGTAGAAGCAATAAATAAAAAGTTAGGAGTACAAACGAAATATGGAATCCTTGAATACAAGCATAAAAAACACAACAGTTATTGTTAAGTTTGTTGTCAGAAAAGTTATATTTGAAGAAAATAGTTACTAAGAAAAAAACAAAGTTCATTATCCTTATATTGTTGGATATATATTAATTTTTTTGAAACATTAAATGTTCAGATTTTAAAAAACTACTTTAGTAGTAGAGTTGGATTGCTAAGATTATTTGATCTTGTTACTTTTGGGAGGAAGGGGGGATTTCTTAGTATACGAGTTGTATTACTTGAGTCTCACAAAAAGCTATTTATAGTTTTGAATTATTTATTACTTATCAAAGACAGATATTAAAAAAGAAAATATAAAAATGCCAAGTAATAGGTTATTTTTATACATCAAAAACATAAGATTAGTTCATCAATTTTTCTTGCATTTTTAATCAATAACTATTTTTTCATTAAGGTAAGAAAAGTAATATTTTAAGCATTTTAAAATATTAGTCGTAATCGGTGGGTATAAAGTTATCATACCACTAAACAGAGTTAAAACATTCATATCCATTTATATACTACAAACAAAAGCTAATAGTTATAGTGCATTTTTACAGCAACTAATTCTATACCTCACTGAAAAAAAGGCCTGATGCCTAATATCATCACATAAAATTTAGTTCCTTTTTCCATTCATGGTATAGAATTTACTTACAAAAAACAAATCTGAACTATGGCATAAATGTTTATCTATCAAAAGGAAACAGAGGTTAAATATTCAGATCAGATTCTAGCTGAATCTGAATACTTAAGCTCAATTTGATTGAATTATCTCTTTGATATATAATATACTACGAGTGACACCCATGCACAATATGCTACAGTACTCCGATTACATCAGCAAAATTAAAACAAACGCTATACTACAGGACAATTTTGAATAAATTTTCCTTCTTTTTTCAAGATCTAATGCCCAAGTCTTTCCCATGCAATTTTGATCTCCAATTTTTGTTTTCACAAATTTAAAGGTATGAATTTTGATAAATGTCATAAGATTGTAGAGTGCAGGAATTTAAATTTAGGGCAATTCCAAGGTTGTGAAAATATATTTTAGATTAAATAAAATGTTTTAATTTTTGAAGATCTTATGAATGGGATATTAAAAAATGATTTTTATATACTTCTAATATTTAAATCTTCACAAAAGTATTAAAAAATATCTTATAATAAATCCTTATTTTGAAAAAAAAAGTTAATAAAAGAAGGTAAATTGGCAACAAAACAAAATTCCCCCATATAGAATTGCCCTTTAGCAAGTGTTTAAATATCGTGTGATTTTTTAACTTATATGGCACCTAAATACGAAAGGAAATTTTCCTTAAGCTCCACAGGAAAAGCATTCCTACTTTTTGTTTTTACTTAAAGCAATTAATTTGCAATAAAAGCTCATTATCTGGCTTTTCATTCAAAGGACTAAATAGGAGCCAGATACACTACAATCGCCTAAAAACATCCAGCTAAAATTTCACTTAGCGCAACTAAATATTAATTTGGGTGGACTCGAGCAAATTGTGCCAAGTAACAGCATGTTCTAAATGCATTACTTTTCAAAAAATTAAAATTTTCATCAAATGCAGAAGAGTTAAATTTCAATATCTGTATCATAAACTCAAACTTTTTTCCAATTGCTTTATAAACCCACATTTATAATTATTAGGGCATAGCTAAAAACTTGTTTTCTTGCATTTTAGTTCTTTTTTACACATTTAAGGTTATCTAAAAGTAATTATATATTTTAATATAAATAAAATTAATTGAATCTTTTTTGTTGATTTGACCTTTACAATCGTAAAGTTTGACATTAAGGACCACTAAAATATATTTAAAATGCAAGTTCTCTAGTTTTTCAGCATTGGATCTTTAAAGTCTATAAGAAATGTACTGTTAAATTATTATTAAATACAAAAAATTAAATATTTGAGTCCAATAACCTTTAATAAAAAAATATCAAAATTGAGTTTCAATCCTTGGCTCATACATAATTACAATTAATAAATTGATTTTTTATATCATCTGGAGACATTGTGAAACAATAAAAAAAGGTTTGGTTTCGTTTCAGAAAGTAGATCATGCTTTAAGGAAACTATTCCAGATCTTTAACAGCAGATTTTTTTTTCTAGTTTTCTTTTTTTTCCCTATTGTTCCTCAATATTTTTAAAACTCAATGGTGTTACTAGAACATTAAATTTTTTTCTGAGGAATTAAGATACACATCTTTTTTTTCCAGCCAGCAAACCTCTTTTTCACAAAAATATGCACTATTTTACTCACTAAAGATAAGCAAGCGTGTTATGTGAGCGTGATAAAATAGAAACTGATGCTAGTTAGTAGACTCTTGGTTAAACTAAATAATGATTGGTTATCGCTCAATATTGGTTTTAAAAAATCTATACTAACCTTGATTTAACTATAATTTTTTCATGGATCACATGTTTGATAAAATAAACCATTTCCCAATGAAACATTTGGGAAATCCTATTTTTTTTGTGTTGAATTTATAAAAGAAGGTAGGATTAAGACTTGTTTTGAAAGAAATTGATGTTTTAATACATTTAATGGTATCAACATAGCATCAAAAAAATATATATAGCATACATAAATATTTTAAATAACTAAACCAATAGTGTTTTTCTTATGTGGGAAGTATTATTAAAAAAATCAACCCAAATTCAATGTGTGTTTTATACACTCCATCTTTAAACTGTAACCAAAATCTACAGTAATCTATCGAAATCTCAAATTTTAAAATAAATTTTTTAAAAATTAAATATATCCTTCAACACAATTGTTTAGAAAACACAGCTATTAAAGTACTGAAAATAAAAATAATAATTAAGATTGTGATTCCGTTATTTTAATTGGCAAAACGCAAGTGCCAAGAGTCTACCACCGGCCAGTTGAAAAAAGAAAGGTCAAACTGGAAATGCTAATTATCATCTCGAAGGGCACGAGCTGATGCCTGATTGCTCTCCTGTAGACGTACAAGTAGTACCACTGTGGGATGATTGAAGGCTTGACATGGATCCCCTAAAAGAGAAAAAAAGGGATAGGAAGAGTAGGTAAAAATAAGCAAGGCTTTTTTGTTTTGAAACACCTAATAAAATGCGGCAGGTTCAAACACATAGTAAGAGGTTATGTTAGGTTTGAAATATTGTTGCACAAGAGCTACACGAGGGCTATTGGCGACGGGCGTTGTATTTTAGAGCCACAGTCAAGTGACAAGCCGACACCTGAATATTCACCCAACGCAACCCTTAAGGACGACATTGTATGCAGCGTTAGGACTTTGAAGGATATTTAACATGCTCTCCCTTACACAGGGTATTATTCGTCAGAAATGTTTGGCTGCATGGGCCGTTTATAAGTCGGCAGCTATTTTGGCGATGCCCGGACCCAAACCTGAGACCTTCCGCATGCTAGGCTAGTGCCTAACCGACTGGGCTCCCCAACCCATAGTAAGAACTGTTAACTGAAGCCAAGCTACTTAAATCTAAACTTTTTTTTTAAAATCATATAATAAAGAGTGGTTTGGTTATATTAGGTTGAATTTTCGTCACATTAGAGCTGCATGAGGTCTATTGAAAATGGGCAATGAATTTAGAACCACAGTCAATTGACAAGGTGAACCCAGAATACTTAACCTGGTTGATACTTTGGAGCATATAAAAAGTGCAATATAAGTGAGTATTATTCCTCAGACATGGTGACTGCACAAGCCATTTATGGGATAGCAGTAATTTTGGCAATGTCCTTGTCTGAACCTGGAACCTTCCTTATGCAAGGCAAGCGCCTTACCGACTGGGCTCCTCAGACCCCATAAAGAACAGACAAAAAGCATTTTTGCAGTAAATAATCGCATATTTTATTCATTTAAACTGCAAACTAATTCAATAACCTTTCTATACATCTGTTTTATTAGAATTTATTTATTTGCCCTTCTATGGAAATAAATAAACCAATAAAACTGTATTGCCCAAAAAGCTTATTTAATATGTACAAGTTAAATTATTTTTTAAAAATAAATAAATTTAAATATAAAATGAAATAAAAAAATAAAAAATGAGTATTGGGAAACAATCATTAATTATCTAAACAAGCTGTGTTAGATTATTCCATTGAGTATCACTTACTTGTAGTCCTGAGATTTTAGCACCTCATGATAGTACATAACTTTGGATTTGTGAGTGGAGAGAGGGAAATCAAAGGAATGATGATGCACCGTTTCCACATGCTTCCACTGCAAAATGTAGGTCCCTTCTCCTCGAGTCACATGTGAACCCTAATTAAATGAATTATTTTATACACTGACTAGAAATAAAATTTATAGAAAAACAGCATCAGGGTGTCAATTACACTTTTTTAACAAAACTCAGTTAATTGTCTCTTAAATAAACAAAATGAAAATTGGTTTGGCGGCATTTAGATTCCAATAAATCCTCAAAATATTTCTACCTACAGTCAAGTGATGACATCTGAGAACATGATCTCAGGAAATTTGACACCACCAGATCTTCCATAAATATACAAATTAACTTTTGTTCTATTTTTAAAAACACATCTGTTTACACATAAGAGGACGTACATAAATTACGTCACGCGAAATTTCGACTTTTTGACCCCTCCCTCCCCCTATGTCACACTGCGTCACATTTTAACGAACCCCCCCCCCCTAAAATTACGTCACGTTGTTGCACCTGCCCCCCCTACCTTTATAAATTAATCAATTTCAATATCCCCCTTTGTTTCTGAAATTTGAAAAAAATGCATATTTTTATATTTAAAAAAAAATTAACTTGGAAAGAAAAAAAATTAAAATTTGTCTTGGTTAATTGTTTCTCACCATCCTCTTTCTGAAATAAAGTGTTTCTTATAAAAAAAAGATGCCAAAATTTTTTTCTCAAAAACTTTATTTTATGTAAGACAGATTTCCCTTGCAAAATTGGAAATTTCCAATCGTTACGTCACGCAAGCAATTTCCCCCCCCCCCCCCCATGTCACGATCCGTCACGCTGGTGCCTACCCCTCCCTCCCCCTTCTGAGCGTGATGTAATTTATGTACGTCCCCTATGATGGTTGTGTCAAAGACTGCATTCAATTCGAACAAATGAAAGCCAATGTCATATCAACTGGGAACTGCCTGTTGACCCCTCAGACCTGCCGACTCTCTGTATTTAACCTGGCAATACTGAATTTTTAACAATTTTCTAGATTTCCAGAGCATGTATACCATTTGAAGAGCTTAGTGGAACAACATGCCAAGTGACATATTGGAAAAAAATTGAGATTTTTATATCAATGAACATATTATTCCATCCTTGAAAGATAAACAAGTTTTCCCTTTCCATAAACTGAAAAAAAGTAGATATTTTACCATTTGAAAGTACAATTTTCAACAGATTTAAGAGCAGACTAAAGAACTTTTAAGATAATTTTCTTGTTTTCACCTTTTTGTCACGTAGCACGTTCTTCCACTAAGCTCTTCAATTATAAGATACAAGGGAAAATATTTAAGTTTCAAGTGGCAACCATTCTTGCAACAAAATAGTTAAAAATCCTGTACTACCAGTAGGTCGATTCCACAGAAATGGCAAGTCTGGTTACTCATCTTCATGTGCATATTAATACAAGTGAATATTTAAAGCCAGTAATTTAAATGCTGAAATATTAAAAACTTGTAATCAAAAACCAATAGAATATGAAATTAGAAAACAAAAATGGTATTGGATCGGGCATGTGCTACGCAAGGCCGAAAAGTTCAAGGTAAAAGAAGCCTTAGAATGGAATCCGCAGGGCAAAAGGAAAAGAGGGAAGCCAAAAACAATGTGGCGTCGAACAATTAACAATGAAGTGAAAGAACTTAACAAGTCATGGGGAGAGATTAAGACCATTGCAGCCAACAGGGTAAGGTGGCGGACCATGACGGAGGCCCTATGCTCCATGTTTGAGTGAAAGAGGTATAAGTAAGTAAGTAATTTAAATGCACAAACCTGGACACTCTCACCGTCCTTACAAGTCAACATGGGCTCTACCACAAAGTAGTCCTTTCCCAGAGTCCACCCTTTGGGTATGACAGAGTGGATCGGGGTCTCCAGGGTCAGCATCTGCAGCGAGGGGTGCCCGCAGCCCTGTTGGTCGTCCTCGTTGAGTTCTTTCTCGGAGGGGGGAGGGAGGGGCTGGGTGGTTTGGAACACGCAGAACGAAATGTCGTCTTTCATCACGTCAAAGTCCCAGCAGATCACGCTGCCTTTGTCTGTGATGGAGAGCACCACCTACAGGGAAATGGGAGAGTTAAATTCAAGTTTCAGGATACCCTTCAGGGACATGTTTAAATTGTGGAGGTGGCCCGCGATAGATGGCAGCATCTGTCACATATGTGTTGTGTCTCGTCTTACTTGAGAAAGGTTTATAAGTGGGTCTCCGACCAAGCACACAAGCCTGAAAATATATGTCTACCAAACGACCAAGTTTAAAAGGATTACAGATTTTTTTGTTAGCTGACCAAGTTTAAAAGGATTACAGATTTTTTTGTTAAAGTGACAACCTTGGCAAAGAGTCCATTTTATGGAAACATTATCTGGTTAAAAAAAAAAACAAAGTCATTCAATGTAGGGACACAAGTGGTCACACAAGTTAGCATGTGATTACAAGTGACAAGGTATATCAGCTTTTCGAATTGGCGTGGTGCTCTTAAGTCACCAAATTCAGAGCTTAAATCGAATGTTAATATTAGATGTACATTAGATGTTGATAAATTTCACAAAATACTTCCCAAAATAGAAGTTATTGATTTTTTCGAAACAAAAGTTGACAGCCATGATAATGTTTAAAATTATTAAATATTAAATTAAAATGAGCTGACATCCATACCTCATGGAATTGTCCTTTAACCAAACTTATAACATGATACATGGAATCGTCAAATAAATGATGTCCTTCAGCCTTTTCTTTTTCGTATTCCTCTACTGACATGTAGAAAGACTTGGGCACTAGACCACCTTCACAGATTTTGGTCTGAAAGGAAGAAGTTTAAAAAAAAATATGTAGCTTTCCCCTTTAAACTATCGGTTTCACAAACACAGAGACATTACAATAAAATAAATAATCCTTAAATTAGAATAACAATTCATTGCTGCCAAAGAATGCTACTTTAGCAAAATTTTATTTGCTTGTGGTTGTATGTGTATGTATTAGATAAGTAAAACACAGAAATTTATAAAAACAAATATTAAGAGGAAAAAAAACATAAATATTAAAACTTATTTCAGTCAAATGTAGAAAAAAAACCCTGTTTCTTAGGCTTAGTTTTGTTATCACTCTAGAAAGTCAAAATTAAATGCAAAAACTTACATAATTAAGAAAGATGAAAGCATGTTTACAGCATAAATATATCATTAAAACACTTCTTTCAAATTTTTAAACTTAACTAAAAAATAATGACAAAATTTTTACTGTATGTAGTTTTGATTATAACTTTTACACTATTTATGTAAATATTTTGATAAAATGCGTTTAGATTTAAATCAATTTATTTCTGCTGAATGAATAACAAGTTACATAACTAGGATCATTGCGTCCTGTATTGGAGTGATGATAAAATAACATTTCTTTATATAAACTTTTCAGCTGACATCCCAGAAAATACTATAATAAAAACAAATTTCACACAAACTTACCTGACTCTCGCCACCAAGGAAATCGGGCAGGAACTTCTTATCGATAAAATCCGCCAACCCGCCGGGGCCTTGGTAGTTGTTGGCGGCGTAAAATATGAACTTTGAGCGGGTGGTGTCGTTGATGAACGTGCTGACAAGGGTCCATAAAATGGGGAAAACACGGGGCGCACGGACAATCAGAACTCGTCCCATGGTTTCCGGGTAATTTGCTTCGACGATTTCTATTATGTGCAAAAGAGCCTTGACACCAGGCCTCCACAGATGGCGCATGTTAAGGCCTTCCAGATCAAGTAGGCAAGTCCAAGAACTGAAGAAGAAAACTTATTAAAACTCTGTTACATAGGTTAACAAAAAAATCTAAACGAACTAAAATAGCCAGCTTTTCTAAAACAAGTAGGTTTGTAACAGAGACTATAACCTAAAAATTGCTTCCACACAAGATTTATACACAGTAAAAAATTTCAACTTTCAAAAATTTCATCAAGCAAAAATTTCAACTTTCAAAAATTTCATCAAGCAAACACGTACAATTTAACTTTTTAAAACCAAAATCAAATGCTTCATAAATTTTCTTTTGTGAATTAAATTAATTAAAAATTGAATCAAATTAATTACAAATTTTAATGAATTAAATTAATTAAGAATAAAATTAATTTAATTCATTAAAATTTTAATTATTTAATTAATTAAAATTCTTAAATAAATAATTCAATAAAATTTTTAATTAATTTAATTCAATTTTTAATTTCTTTATATTATAAATTTTTTTAATTAGTTTAATTAATAATTGAATCAAATTAATAAAAAATTGAATTAAATTAATTACAAATTTTAATGAATTAAATTAAAAAATTTATTTAATTTTAATTAATTTAAAAGTAATAAATTTTTAACGGACATACCTACTATCAATACCGATTTTTTTTTTCCAAATTTTTTAAATTCTTTAGAATAAAAAAAATGAAAGTAGGTTAAATTGCAACAGGGTGCCTAGACATTAATTCTATCTCTGCTTTAAAAGGATGAAAATATTATCCTTACAGTGTGAAAAATTGCTTAAAATAATTTGCTTGAAAAATTGCTTGTTTGTTATCAATCCTTCATCGATGTGATCCTGATAAATATGCTGCAAGTTGCCGAGTCTAGAAAGACTCTACAAAAAAAGTATATTTCAATATAAATAAAGAATAAAAGAACAATCATACCTAACAGGTTTGCCTGAGGTTCTAGTGGCCTCTTCAACTCTTTTCAATCCTTCTTCACACACATGAAGAGTCTAATTTATTAAAATTAAAAATGAAATACTAAGAATCTATAATACACAACAAACTATAAACTAAACAAAAATGAATTGAGAAAGAATAGTGATCGTCTTCTACTAACCAATTTCATAAGACCTTCTTCACCGACTGATTTTATGAACCCTTTCACATCCATTTGTCCAAGGCGTAAAAGATACACGGGTCTACCATCTGTTATAAATAAAAGAAATCTCAGCATTTTACTGACAATTTTAGCCAAGTCATTTCTAGAAGGTCTAAAAAACAAATGTGCTTCCAACTGCTAATCTTACACACTTGGTAGAAGACATGATACACCCAGGTTTTGGGCCATGCAATAAATGATCATAATATATACAAAATATACAATTTTTATAGCCACTAAAAGAAACAAACGACAAACAAAGAATCAAATTATGTTTAATACATTAGAGGGATTGCTTTAAATTTCACAATTGAAAATTATGTTTTAAAACGTTCACTAGAAATAAAAGTTTTATAACAAGATAATTTATTTAAATAAATTTTAACTTTAATCTAATTAGGGTATCAATTATTTTTAAGCAGCACTGAAAAATCCTACTGTAGCAACAATAAAAACAAAAAACTACCTTTATCACAATGGTGCCAACCACCGGGAAAAAACTGTTTAATAACAGGAGGATAATCATAGGTTGATAGAATTTTATCAACTTGGTATTTCTTTCTCCAGACCAAAGAATGGCAAAGCATTTCTCGAGCTTTTTCTAAATTAAAATCTTGAGCTTGCAAAAAGCGCATTAAGGTTTGATCGCTGGGAACCTAGAAAAAAAATTAATTACTTAAATTAAGCTTTAAGAACTTCAAAGTTAAATATTAGTATTTGACAAAAAAAAAGAATGGCAAAATCAAAAGGACCATCTTTGTCTTTAGGTTAAATTTTAAAACAAATATTAACACTCATGATAATAACCTGATAAAAAGAGCACATTTAGATATTTTAATTTATAATACAGGGTTGGGTTTGTCCTGAAATTAAGAAATCAGACTTCTAATCAAAGGGATGAGTTTTGCCGGCACCAAAGACTCACCCAAGATGTGCTTGTAAAATCTGCAGTGTTAAATAATTTCCCTCCACTTACGTTATAATATTGCATGTATCCTTATATGTTATAATATTGTTGTATCCTATAGATATTGTTGTATCCTATATTTTATGATATTGCAAGTGATGAGAGATACCAAATCACTTTCTAAAATCAGTCCAGTAGCTACAGTTCAGAGCAGCTAGTGTAATCCCCTCTGGAAGTATATTAATGGGTGCATTATTCTAAACTATTGGTGAAAAATTACACTGTTCTTATAAACTCCCAGGATCCAACTTACTATTGCCCCCTCATAAATAACAATATTCAAGTGTTAAGTCGAATTATCGTCACTTCAGAGCAATACAAAGGTTATTGGCGATGGGGCATCGTAATTTAGAACCCGTCAAGTGACGGGCCGACACCTGAGGAAGCAACCAACCCAACTTTTAGGGGGGACATTGTAAGCAGCATTGGGACGTAGGGGCAGATTTAACATGCACTCCCATTGTACAGAGCATCATTCGTAGGACTTTTTGTTGGACTTGTAGACTGTGGGTAGTTATTTTGATCATGCCCAAGCTGGAACCTCCGATACTTGTATGTAAGGCAAGCACCTACAGAATCGGCTCCTCGACAAAACAATATTTGTTAAACTTGTGTGTACAAAGCAGACCTACACATTAGTGGCCACTAACAAACACTTGACCGGATGAAATTTAACACAGGGTGGTGACAAAATCCTTGAAAAAAAAGTTCCCTGATATTTCCATGATACTTTCATAAAAAATTCCCTGATTTTACAATTACTTTTTAGTTTAGTTTGAATTATTGTCATACTAAAGCAACATGAGGGCTGTTGGCGATGGGCATTGTAATTTAGAACCACAGTCAAGTGACAAGCCAACATCTGAGTAGGCACCCAACAGAACCTTTAAGGGCGACATCCTACGCAGCTTTGGGACTTCGGAGCATATTAGACGTTTGATAATAAATAGTTGAAGTTTTTTGCATCTGCGTGATAGGAAGAGTCGAGTTTTCGTTTGTAGCGGCTCTGATTCAGGCCAATCGGACTAACGAGAATATTTTCTCTTGGTCAAGAAGTGTCCACTGGTATAGTGATCACAAGAACAATTTAAACCTACTGTTTAAGTAATCCGAAATGAAAAAATTCCCTGATATTTTGAGAAATTTTAAAAATTCCCTGAGAATTCCCTGATATTTCCAGAATTAAAAAGTTCCTTGAGAATTCCCTGACTTCCAGGTTCTGTTACCACCCTAAACAGTAAATATGATCACAAGGCATAAGAAAATGAATTGTTAACATGATGGATCAAGTAAAGTATAAATTACCTTTCCCTGGTGGGCATCAGCCATCCATTTCTTCAATTGCACAAGGCAAGATTCTTGAAAAGGCGTCATCTCACCCAGATACCTTTTGATGTACTCAGATTCCATTTTCAAATTAGCCTCTGGAAGATGTGATTTTATTTATTTATACAAAAAGTACTCAATAAACCTAAACTGCAGTTATAAAATTGATATTGTACTAGATTATTTACTTGAAAATCCCCAAAAAATAAATAACAATTAAAGTTTAACTAAAATGAATATTAGTTTCTGCATGATATTTAACTAGAGTTAAGAAACAAATACCAGGTTTATTTTTATGATGTTCTAACTCCATCATATTAAGAAATTTTACTAACTTTTTCATACTGATATTGCCCTTGCCATCATTTTTTACATAAATATGTGAACCATAGATTTGTTTTGTGCTACCAGGTATCAATAAAAATGATTTAAAGCATTGTTTTAAAGTGAAATAAATGCTTTTAAATTGGATCTAAATTCATAATGTTACACTACAGTTATTGTTATTATTATTGTTACTACTTCAATAACAAACAAAACCTAGGAAATCCCTATCCCATTACAAAATTATTAAAATATATTTATAATCAGTCTCTGCTAGTTAACCTGAAGCATTAATGACAAAAATAAACCTTTGAATTACCATGACGAAGTTAGCCTTGAATACTTTTAATCAAAGCGAGTTTGCAATCCAAAGTTTTAGAATAAAAACCAAGAACTTCAGTGAAGTCACACTTTTCCACGTTTTCAAATGCCAGAAACAAGAAAAAAAATTTAAGCAATGCTTTTAAAGATTGAGTTGTGTGGCTAAAGTAATTGAATGTAGCAAGACCTAAGACTCAAGAGTTTCTAGTGCAATAAAAAGAACTGCAAAGGTTTATGCCGGGATTCTTGCCTCTTTTATAAAAGTATTCTTGAATACAATTTTTTTATGAGGGCTGCTATTACAGCAAGCTAAACTACTTTACAAAAAGTTAAGATTTTCATTCACTACTATATCAGGATGAGGGGAAGAAAGTAAACTTGACCAAAAGAAATAATTTTTACAAACTTATTATTTTTGCTTTGACTTAAGAATTATATAATTACACCCATATAAAAAAAAGAACAGAAGGTTATTTTAAAGGCTAAAACTTTTTCCAGGTTTTTTTTACCCAAAAATTTCTCTGACATCTTCAGGTTTTAAAGATGGATACAGCTTGGTCCTGAAAAATCTTTTGGATTAACAAGCACTAAATGCATATACAGGGTAGAATGTAAGCTTGGAAAGCATTTCCTTCCCCATCCACGAGTGCAGTTTTCTTGGAAACAGGGTGATTTATAGCCGTTTTGTTTTTTCCCCCAGCCTACATAGGGAAATACTAAAGGTTTTGATTGTAAACCTCAAGCGCGCTAGGATTAGATAAGCGATGTTCCCCCCCTTTTTTTGGAAAACCCAGTTAAGGGATGGGGGAAGAGAGTCTTTTTGAAGCTTACATTCTGGCTAGAAT
This sequence comes from Hylyphantes graminicola, assembly GCA_023701765.1. NCBI lineage: Eukaryota > Metazoa > Arthropoda > Arachnida > Araneae > Linyphiidae > Hylyphantes > Hylyphantes graminicola. The sequence continues at coordinate 33,076,934 of CM043120.1, read as the reverse complement.
TGGTATAACAGTTAGGCTACTTTTGGGAACCCTGTATTTTTATGTTGTATAGATTGTATTAAAAGTAATATCTAATGCACTTCAACACACCTGCAGTTTGACTCGCTTCTGGAGACAGGTGGTTTGCTGTCCCTTCAGCATGGGACTGGGTTAAGCTGTTATTTCTGGAGCTACTGACAGCACTAGCACCCTCCAGTTCTGTAACCTCAACAACCGGAACACCAACTTTGTCTTCAAAAGGTGGAATGTGGGTTATCCCTTCTTTTTCCATTTCATTGACGTAGTACTCAATGATTTCTTTTCCCTAAAAAAGCAATTTGAGAATAGATTTTAAAGAAAGTTATGAATGAAGAAGTCAAATAATAACCATTCTATAAGAAATTCTCTAAGTTTGCAATGGATTTTAAAGTTCAATGATGGTTCAAAGCCATGACAGGTTATTTTGTTTAAATGATTTATAACACAAACAGGTATGGCAGATATTGAATTTAGTAGCTTTTGTTAATTATTGACATTAGAAATTTAAATATATATTTATATTTTGCAATATTTTATTTTTCACTCCATTTTTTAAAAACATTTTTATAGATTGATTGACCAATGTCGGTTATGGTTTGATGACATTCATAGAAGCAAAACATTTTTTATCACAATCACCCTTACTTCATTAGACGTAGTCGACACGTGATTCATCACTAATGTTGACTATTGGCAAACACCTTGCTTGGTTATAAAATTGCTAACAGTACTTAACCACTTAATTGTTGGACAAACAAAATACTGAAGTTTTTTAAAATAATATTGTGGAAACCCAAAATAAGCAAAGTAATAGATTTAATTTTAAAGACTAATGGAATATACCAAAATAACTATTCTTAACAGTCATCATGCACAAGATTTAAAAATAAAATATTAATTTTAAAAAATATTAAATCCTAATTACCAATCATAAATACAAGTTTTAACATTGAAACAAAAAAAAATTGTATTAGACTTAAATGGGCAGAATCTATATGATGTAAAATACCTTTTTAATATTTATGGAATACTGCTTCATTGCTAATTTTTCAACAGCGTTTTCAAAACCAAAAAAAGATTTAACATCTAAACTGGCATTTTGTTCAAAGCACGTCCAATCTGGATTTTCTGGGTGAACCTAAATTGAAATTTTTTTAAAAATATTAAAAATATTAGTAACATTGCAACCAACATAACTTAATTATATTCAAACACATTTAGTTTACTTACTGAGTAAAGGCAAGTTTCATTTATAACAATTCTGTTGGCAAAACTTTCGTTGTAGGCCTCAATTTTAAGTGTCCTGGCTCGTCGATCAAGGGTGTTCTTTTGGATAAAAAACACAACATCGACACCAATAATCTAAAAATAACAGTATCAATCTATCTTTGTCCCTATAATTAAACATACCAGATGATATGGCAATACATTTAAAAGGCATACTGAAATGATAAAGGGTGAGGCAAATAAAAGAGGCCCCAATGTGGGGATAAAAATACGATAGAAATGTTGCCAAGTCAAAAACCAATACAAAAACAGGTTTGCTAACTGAAGCTATTGATCGCTTCAATATTAAGCCCAAACAAACGCTTGGCGAATTATTTGCCGGCAACTACGCTATGGTTTGAGAGGCTAGTTGAAATGAAATCTAAACAATGTTTGTAGAAGTGATGAAAAAAAAGGTTCCCACTAGTGATTATTTAGGTCGTTATTTATCCTAGGGAATAGGACCTTTTTGTTTTTGTTAATACAAAACATTCTAAATTGATTGCAAGACACAAAATTTGTATTTCGGGGAGTCTTCATACAATACGAACCAATATCTGATCTCGCCACTCGTCTATGAGTAGGTCTACTATGAAGCTAATCTGATCCAACCAACGCAAAAACAGGTTTCAGGCGACTTCAAGAGTTTTTCTCGCCAAGTATTTCAACATATTCCTATCTGTAAATCGGGGCCGCTTTTATTTGCCTCTCCCTGTATTTCGGGATTGTTTAGGAGTGGAGAAACATAAAATAAACACAAGCAATAGAGGTTAGTTTGGCAAAATGTTCAGTAACAGTAGGACCACAATGAAGTGTTGTATTTGACTCTTTCAAAACCAATACTAATCTTCTGTCCACATCAAATTCACTTTTCGTGCAAGAGGGATAGAAAATTTGAATAAAATTTATCAAAAAAGTTATTGAAATGAGATATTGTTATTTATAAAGGCAAAATACATCTTGAATTTTAAATGTTATCAACAAAGTTTCTGCTATAAACTCATAGTTTCCTTGACAGAAAATTGACAGTCTCAGTTCAAAAAAGAGTTTTAAGATGTGTTGTGTATTACTGTAGTGGTTAAAATGTTTCAATTGAATTTTGCCAAATAGTCCAGTTGCAGGGCGACATATTCTTCGAGAATTGTGCCTTTTTAGAAACATTTATGAAACTTGCAGGGTTTGTACACTAGAACATGACAATCATTTTTTGATATGGACGTCGGCTGGGTTCCGACCCGTTTGGCCGCCATCTTGAAAAATGGCGGAAAATCTATTTTTAATCATAACTCCTGAACCGCTTGTCCAAATAAAATCAAATTTGGTTTAAAATGATTGCAATTGTTTTCTTAATATTTTATGTAATATGTTTTATGGGGTTTTATCCAGCCGTTAATCCGCTACATGGCTTTATTTCAGAAAATCATGTAATATTTAACGCGTTTACTTATTTATCTGGACACACATAAAACTTCGCTAATAACATGTATTTGCAAAGTTGTTGGTCTTTTTATTGTTTAAAAAACAGTTTTTGTTTGATGCAATTCGGAGCAGTACTTCTTTAGATACGCTATATGTAATACGTACGTGGGGCTGGTGGAACCGTTTCGGCTTCTATCCGCTGTGTGTTTATGGCGCTGGCGTCGCTTGGATGCGTCATCTACTGCATAATCTATATTGATCAGGGTCTTGTGGATTGTGTATATGCTGTTTTTAACACAGGTAAACACTTCGCAATAATTTCATATAGGATGTTTAATTTTTTATATATCATTACCAATTTATAACATATTGCAGGAAAAGATGAAGATAAAGTTTTTATTTGACGTAAGTTAATTAACAATGCAATAAATTCATACTATTTAAGGAAGTTTTAATTTTTGCGTATTTTGTTTTGTATTACCACCTAAGATTTAAATTCGAAATATTTACTTAGTTTCCCTATTTTTCTTTAAATACAGTTTTTTTAAAGTTAAAACCATTTTTTGCTTGAAAAATGAGGACTTTTATGACCGGTAAAAACTTAGCTGTGTTCAATAAATGCAATTTTTTTAAACATTTTCCGAATTAAAGTTTCGTTTTTAAGAAAAAAAAAACATTTTGTTTAAAATTTACCGTCAGTACCGGAGTCTTAGATGCTTATACAATGCTAAGCAAATATTTTACAATTTATCTTAATAAAAATGACGCGTAAATTAAAAAAAAAATTACTACATACTAATCCAATCGGAAATCAAGAAGGAAATTGCAGCCCAGTAAACTCCCGCATTGTAATTGGTTATCCAATGCTGGCTACGAGCCTGATCAGGGACCCCTTTTTGCCAAAGCGGCATCAAACAGTATTGAATTTTAAGTTTGTTTTTTAAAGGTTTGTTTTCATATAGTATAACTTTTTTCAATTTAAAAAATGTAGAATATAATTCAGTTTTAAAATTTGTCTATGGTTTTTTAGTTTTCATGTAAAAGATATTTTTTTCTCTTGAAGTGTTGGGTGCTGGCGAGTCAAATCAGTTAAGGAGTTCGCATTGCATGTGTAAGGTCCCAGGTTCAGGACCAGGCATCGCCAAAATAACTATCGAACTATAAACGGCCCGTGGAGTCAAGGAAGTGCATGTTAAATATGATCAAAAGTCCCAACGCTGCATCAATGTCGCCCTTACCGGTTACCCCACGTAAATCCTGGGCAAGTGCCTGTTTTGACTCTCGATCAAACCCTGTATGACATTGCTAAACAAATACAGTGGACGTGGCCCCAAGGATATAGTAAAGATAATTTCGTGATTCTTCCAGGAGGTTTGCACATTGAAATGGCTAGTTTCAAAGTGGCTGGTGATTGGTTATGCGATAGTGGTTGGATTCCAATGCAAGTTGAGGCAGAGGCATTACCACAATTGGAGACAGCTTAATCATATCCAAAGGTTTCGCATCTGACATGCACGCGACATGCCCATCAGTTCTCCTTAGCTACTTTGTATGTTTTGCAAAAACGCGCATACTGCTCATACATCGAGTTGATCAAGAGCCATTGGACTTTGCTTTGTGGTGCACTGCCTTGGCTGCGAAATACCCGCAATAAATACTGGGCAAAGACAATGACACTAGAACTCACCATATTGCTATTTGTACAATCTTTAAGAGAGTCCAACTACACTTTGTACGTGCAAGAGCTGACGGAGCTTGTCCCATGGTTTTTTGCGTTCGACCACACACATTATGCCCGCTGGATTTCCATAAGCTTAGCAGATTTAGCACAATTGCCTTCAAGACTTCCTGAAGTTGCACAACAGTTCGTATCTGCGAATTTCACTACACTTACATACGTAAATAATGAAAACAAGATTGAGCTGTTTCATTTTCTAATTCAAGCTAGCTAACTTGATATCGATAGTAAAAATTAGTTAATAATTACTAACGGTAAATCAGTAGTCTGTTTTTCTGCTCGTGAATTGACTTTTCTATCTCTTTGCACACATGAACACGCTGATACCAGAACTGCTTCATGTTTGTGATGCTTTAAACACTGGAAAACGAAAAATATTGATCAGAACGGTAGATACAGATCTGGTGGTGCTATCAGTCTGGTTGGTTTATGCAAAAAGCAGAGATTTGAGATACAAAGAAGATATATTTTGGAAAATGCAACGATTTCCGATACATACCACAGCCCATACAATAAGTGCTACTCTTGGTCTGAGAAATCGCATGCTCTGCTAGGATTCCACACATCCACAGGCTGTGATACGACTTCGGCATTTGTTGGACGGAGAAAGAAAACTGCTTGGAACGTGTGGAATAGTTACCCCGATGTAACACCTTCTTCCTAACTCTATGGCCAGCAATACCAGAACCATTGCAATGTGGTTGGACCAGAAGTGATGGAAAGGGTGGGGGGGGGGGGACTTCGGCCACTGTGGAGAACTCTACACACTTGCAAAGGGCGGTGTAAATGCAAACGCCTATGACTAAAATGCACCGAACTCTGCTCCTGTGACTGCAAAAACTAAAATTTCATATTAAGAAACTAACTTTTTTTTAAAATTTACGCGTCATTTTTATTAAGATAATTTGTAAAATATTTGCTTAGCATTGTATTAGCATCTAAGACTCCGGTACTGACGGTAAACTTTAAACAATTTTTTTTTTTTTAAACGAAACTTAAATTCGGAAAATGTTTAAAAAAATTGCATTTATTGAACACAGCTAAGTTTTTACCGGTCATAAAAGTCCCCATTTTTCAAGCAAAAATTGGTTTTAACTTAAAAAAAAACTGTATTTAAAGAAAAATAGGGAAACTAAGTAAAAATATTTCTTAAGATTTCCAATTTATATCTTAAATTGACTTAAAAGGTAATACAAAAAAAAATTAAAACCTTCTTAAGTAGTTTGAATTTATTGCATTGTTAATTAACTTACGTCAAATAAAAACTTTATCTTCATCTTTTCCTGCAATGTTATAAATTGGTAATGATATATAAACATCCTATATGAAATTATTTCAAAGTGTTTACCTGTGTTAAAAACAGCCTATACACAATCCACAAGACCCTGATCAATATAGATTATGCAGTAGATGACGCATCCAAGCGACGCCAGCGCCATAAACACACAGCGGATAGAAGCCGAAACGGTTCCACCAGCCCCACGTACGTATTACATATAGCGTATCTAAAGAAGTACTGCTCCGAATTGCATCAAACAAAAACTGTTTTTTAAACAATAAAAAGACCAACAACTTTGCAAATACATGTTATTAGTGAAGTTTTATGTGTGTCCAGATAAATAAGTAAACGCGTTAAATATCACATGATTTTCTGAAATAAAGCCACGTAGCGGATTAACGGCTGGATAAAACCCCATAAAACATATTACATAAAATATTAAGAAAACAATTGCGATCATTTTAAACCAAATTTAATTTTATTTGGACACGCGGTTCAGGAGTTATGATCAAAAATAGATTTTCCGCCATTTTTCAAGATGGCGGCCAAATGGGTCGGAACCCAGCCGACGTCCATATCAAAAAATGATCGTCTTATTCTAGTGTACAAACCCTGCAAGTTTCATAAATGTTTCTAAAAAGGCACAATTTTTCACACTTGCAGCCGGACTAAAAGCCAAGAGGAAAAAACCTTAAATAATATTCCAAAGAATCATAAGTTAAAGAGGAAATCATTAATAGTGCCCAATGCAAGCAAACGCAAAAGAAAAGTGACTAAACGTAAAATGAATGCTTACCATCTAAACGTAATTATGCTCTTATAAATTAACAGCTCTTATAAATTGTTAATGGAATAAATAAAAAAAGATTGTTTAACTAGCCTCAAACATAAACTTAAAACTGAACTTTTATATTTCGCAATTGCAAGCGCAAAGGTCACTAAATAATGTACAACATGTGACGAATGGAATATTTCCAATGGTAACCTTCAACTGTGTATACTGAGGTCTTTCAATGTGTATACTGAGGTCTTTCAACTGTGTATACTGAGGTCTTTCAACTGTGTATACTGAGGTCTTTCAACTGTGTATACTGCAGTCCTTCAACTGTGTATACTGCAGTCCTTCAACTGTGTATACTGTGGACCTTCAACTGTGTATACTGTGGTCCTTCAACTGTGTATACTGTGGTCTTTCAACTGTGTATACTGTGTTTTGTCGAGTTCTTTCTATTCGTCAACAAAGATCCTTTTGGCAATGTGCTTGTAAAACGGAAAAATACTCTTAAAACATTGACTACCATAAATCATTGACTTTGACAGCCATAAGAAATGCTTTGCAATTTGCATCTTCTTTTGTGTCCAAAAAGGTTCCAATAATTAAATAAAACTCCTTTAACATTCCTTGAAATTATTTCAAATAAGATTTTCTAATAATGTAGGAATAATTTTTAATCTCCAAGACAAAAAAAGGGTAGGGCTGATATTATTTTTGCATGTTTGGCAGTCAAGGTACTTAAAACCTTTTTAGGGCACATAATAACAAGAGACAAGCATTAAAAGATATCTCACTTTCTTCAAGATGTAGGGGGCCTCGACGTTCAGCCTGCAGCGTCTCTCAATAATATGCACCGCTCCATCTTCGCTATTGAACTCATAGATGGTGTCGCTCCCAAGGAAGACTGGAATCATTTCACACGTTGGGAAACGTCTTTGGTACGCCTGAAGAGATTTAACTTAATATTAAGATCAACGAGATTAATTGGTTAGTAAAAACAACCAGCACCGATGCACCGAATATTCGATTACTATTCAGTATTCTGCTACGAAGGGAATGGATTTGTTAAGATCAATGGTATTGATTAATTGGTGAGTAAAAACAACCAGCACCGATGCACCGAATATTCGATTACTATTCAGTATTCTGCTACGAAGGGAATGGATTTGTTAAGATTAATGGGATGGGATTGATTAATTGGTGAGTAAAAACAACCAGCACGGATGCACCGAATATATGGTAGGGATAGACCGATGCATCGGCATTGTTTGAAAATTTTACCATCGGCGGCCGATGGTAATTTAGTGAAAAAAAATCGGCCATCGGCCTAAAAAAACATCGGCCAACCGATGTAAGCCGATGTTTTTTTTAATCCATATCTCCGTAGTTTTGCGACATGATCGCCGTAGTTCCGCAGCTTTCGGATCCCTGGAGTTTCGCGACTTTCGGATCCCCAGAGTTTTGAGACTTTCGGAAACCCGGAGTTCCGCGACTTTTGGATCGCTGGAATTTCGGAATTTTGCATTTTGTTTTTCCATTGGCCGATGCCGATGGAAGGCAGAAAACATCGGCCCATCAGCCAATGTAACTTTTGAACAATCGGTAAACAATCAGCATCGGCCCATCGGCCGAAATTCGCCATCGGTCTATCCCTAATATTTGGTTACTATTCGGTATTCTGCCACTTAAGCCGAATATCCGGTTTGGCCAAATAGCTTTAATACTCGGCCAAATAGTAAAATTAATTTTTTTTATTTCTTCATGTTATCTTTAATACATCAAAAAATTCCCAAACGGGGCTTGTTTTCTTTTTTATAGAATTAAAATCTTAAAATTTTATTATTTATGATGCTAAACCAAGCCTTATTCAAGCGTGATATTACCAAGATAACCTTTCTAAAAGGCTTGTTTCAATAACAATTAAGTACTAAATTATGTGTTGCTTTAACTAAAAATTTAATAGATATATAGTATTAAAATTATAGTGTGTAATTGTGTACTTATATGTTTATGTTTAATTGAAATTGATAAATAATAAATACAACTTCCTAAAATCTGTCAAAAATAAAAATTGATTTAGGTAGGCCGAATATTTGGCTAAGAATTTTGCCGAATATTTGTTATTCGGTGCATCCCTCACAGCCAGTCATTAATACAGTCAAAAACAACAAACTGGTTTATGAAAACTCTCAATGAAAGTTATCAGCGACAACTTGTTTTTTTGTAGCACCACAAGTTTTTTTTTTCTTTTTTTTTTAAATTAAGCATAAACCTTACCTTAAAGTTATAACAGCTTGCTTATATCAACAATTTTCAATTAATCCTTGTTATAACTCTAATAATATGCACTTGTATGAAATCCAAAATGCATTTTTTTAAAGAAATGTTTCTTCACTACTAATATTTACAAATTATTTTAATTAAATTACTACAAATAGCACACGGTTAAAATTTATTCAGTAGATGTCATTTTCTAACTATGATTAATAATACAAGTAGGCAAATATGTATTTCACATTATTTCATAGGCTTAATATTCAACTTTTTTTTATGATGTTACTCGCTTAAGTCATAGAACTTGTGACAAAAAAAAAACAATCATATACATACTTTTAAAACTGAAAATGTTACTACCAATTTCAATATTATTTTGATTGTATATAATTTATAAATGGTTTTAATATCAAACAGAAAAAATTAAAATATTAAATTTTAATTCACACAAAAAAAAACTAAAAATCTAAATCACACTTACAGCCATAATAAGCTCAAAGGGGTATTTGTAAATCCTGATTGGAGATTGGTACTTCTGAACCATTTTTACCACTTAAGTAAGAACCAAGCAAACAAAATTATAAAATATGGCTTATAAAAGTATTGCTTATCAGCTGTCAAGCAAAGCTCCCATCTTTTGAAGCAACTACACTCTCACTGTCCAAGCAACTAAGACGTGAACTCTGCAAGATGGCATAATTTTACATCTTAGCTGTAAAATTGGTTGAATCTGTAAGACAAAAATAGAAATTATAAGCCACAAATTCAAAAACATACGGTTAATCTGTAATTTTACCAAAATAAGGATTAAATTCAATTAATAAATGTTTTAAAAGTGTATTTACAACGAAGAATGCCTCTAATAATTAGCTAATTTTTAACAAATATGTATAACGATCAGGTCCTAAAGATTAAATAATAACTTACTTAAAGCTATTTTTAACTTAACTGGTTTACAAAGGTCAATTTAATAAAATAACAAAACGGACATGTAACATACGGAAAATAAAACTAAGCAGAAAAGGTTTCATTTTAAGGGATCATAATATCTGACAAACATTTAATGGTTTATAGAACTAGCACATTATTTGTATAACATAAAAATTAAGAAAGCATTAATAACAGTAAAAACAAATTTATATTACTAACATTTCCGTGTTTTCATTTGACATTAAAACACTTCAAGATCCTGCTTTTCTGTACTGTTTTACTTTACTGCTCGTTCTCTTTTGCAGAAAGTCGATAGGCATCACCGACCGAGTTTTCCTATTGGTGATAATCGAGAAGTAGTCGCAAAACTGAAATTACGGTACCATATTTGGCAAAATCTCGCTATTCTGACAATTCTACTCGAATACGGTCAACTCTAGTGGGAAGAGATTATTTTTATTTTCTATTTCAAAACTGACCAAGCACGCGCAACCATGGGAGAATTTTGGGGTGGAGACCCCTCCCCCCCCCAGAAATCTTTTATGGTCAAATTTTATTTTTTTTAACAATGAATAAATCACCTAAGTGAGAAAAAAACATTAGAAAGACCACTTCACATATACTAAATCTAATGAATAAGTGAGGTTGATTTAAAAAATCGCCGACTATCACTTGATATAAGTGGCGACAATTTGTTTGGTTGGGTTTTTTTATGAGTGGTTTTAATATTATGTTCTCAACTTCTCACAAATTGTAAAGGTCACGAAAATCGTTCACTTTCATAGAAAATGAATTCTTTCTTTTTAGGAAGAAAGGGTGGCGCCGCTTGCCACCGATTACTATCGGAAATATATATACTCCCAAGCTGGAAGTCTAAAAAAATAATATATTGATAGGTTTATGCGAAATCGTGCATTTTATTGAAAAAAGAAATTCCAGAGACACATTTGCTATAAAAGGGAAAAAAAAAATATTTACAATCACAATCATGTGGAGGGGAAAATCACCACACGGCCCTAGTCGTGCATTTTACGTCGTCGGGACATTACAGTCGTCGGAAGCGGAGTGAATCAGGTGGAATAACTATTTATTAAAATTAATTTTTAATTAAAAACTATTTTAGTTAAGTAATATTTTAATTAAAGACTATTTTAAATATTAATTATTTTATTTAGAAATGTACAACAAATGCTTTCAAGTATTTAATACGTCCAATGTTGTTCTAAAAATAATTTTGGTAGGGGTTGATAGTTTGTATTTAAATCTCTTTAATTATCTATTGAATTACTTTTTTGTTTCCTTTAAGAAACATTGGTTGCAGCAATTTAATGGAAGTTTTATTTTATTATTTTTTTTAAAGAATGAGAAATTTTAAATATTCATTACAACTTTAAAAATGTACTAATAGATAAAAAAAAATTCAGGACAACTTTGAAACTTGTAAATGGTGATCTTCTGGGGTAAAATAAAACAAATTAATTAAAAAAAAGCTTTTTAAAGATAGCTATGAAATAATAAGTTCTATGAAGACTGAAGTTGAACTATATATATATAGTTTCTGCCAGAAACTATGTATATATATATAGTATATAATATAGTTCAACTAGAATATCGCCCACCACGCTCCTTGGCTACCAAAATTTTCTCAGTTTATAGTAACCTTATAAGCGACCAATGAGAAATTTTATTTGTTTTTACTCGTAGACGTTTACTTTCCAGCTTAGCATTTTACTGTTGCCAATTACTCTAATTTATTTTAGAACAATATTATTTGGCAAAACTAACCCCCTAAAAATAATCAGTAAACAAAGCCAAAGTGTTATTACTAAGTTTTAAAAATAAAATGTCTCAATTTAACAGATTTTAAAACTTAATTGTCACACTTTTTTTTGGGATATTTTTTTGTATTTTTTTTTGCTGCAGATCAAAACAAAACAACTATTCCTGAACTGTCAATTAGCTGTCATTGAGTTTCATAATTGATGTTTTATTGGCTTTATTAAAAAAATATATATTTATTTCCTTCTCCAACTACGCTTTCGAAAAAAAAATTATCATTTTGGTTATTTCCTTAATAACAATTCCCGCAAAGTGAAAGACATATTCAATCCCGTTTTAGAGAACAAAACCTTTTATTGATACAGTTAGGTAAGTTAATAAATTATAAAGTTAATGCTTGAAAGTTGCTCTTATCGTCTTCATCACAATCTTAGTAACTTCACTTCTCTTTTTAGTCAAAAATTATTTTCTCGTCCCAAACTTGAAACTTTCACTCTGAAAACCGACTGCATGTCGAGCCGATTCCTATGTTTGTTTTTCATGAAACACTTAAAAGTAAATGCTTGCTCACACCGATTTGGCTTGATTATGATATCTAAATTGTGATGTTTGTTGTCGATAGCCCCCGCCTTGCTCTTGTGTGACAATAACTCAACCTAGCCCTATCATAAAAAAAACTTTATAAATATCAAAATAAAATATGTAACATAAACTCATTTTATCATTTCAGGCACCATGTCAATAGAAGATATAAATGACCAGTTAAATTCTCTATTCATCACAGTGGATAATCTGCTACAAAGTGTATGTGGACACAAGAACTATCGTGAAATTAAGAAGTTTGCGCTTCACCATCCCTTTTTGCTGACTGCAATAATTGCCATCAGCATATTCTCTGCTGTGCCGCTGCTATTCTTTGTTGGGTTTACTGCAGTTACTCTCTTCATTTCATTGATTTGCTTTCTTTGCATTGAAGGTAAGTATTTAAAAATATTGAGACTAAATACTTAAAGAACTTAATTTATTCATCATTTTATTTGAATAATAAGCATTAGAGTAGAGTTGGTTAAAAAAAATTACATTTTTGTATATTTCCAATGTTAAGCTGTTGATTGGTAAACTTTGTAACACAAAAGCTTTCACAATTAAACATTCAAACACAATGGTAGAGGTTTATTTTCAAACTTTTTATTCTTTGAAAGTTGCAACCAACACAAACCTTTTGATCTGTAAAACTACATCTGTTATGTACTATCACATGGGGGGCAGAGAAACCCAGTCAGTTAGACACTCGCCTAGCATGCCTAAGGTCCCTGGTTTGGGAACCGGCAATGCCAAAATAATTCCCGACCAATAAACGGCCTGTGCAACCAAAAATATCCCACGAATAATACCTGTGTAAGGGAGTGCACGTTAAATATCCTTCAAATTTCTAACGCTGCATACGATGTCACCCTTAACGGTTGGGTTGGGTGCCTATTCAAGTGTCAGCTCGTCACTTGACTGTGGTCCTAAAATACGATGCTCGTCGCCAATAGCCCTTGTGTAGCTCTAGTGCGACGATAATTTAGACCTAACCTAATGTACTATCACATGCACTTAAAATTATTAGTCCTAAGTAATGCTAACAAAACCTATTTAAAAGACCTTATGAAGCAAGTTATGTGACATTTATTTAAAATCTGCAACCATTTATAAGTAACTATTTGGTCTGAAGTCGATGTGTCACATAAAATTTTTACAGAATTATAGTTGTAATTGTACATGACAAGGTCTTTTAAATTCAATATTCTGAGCTAATTCTCTTCAAAATACCAAAATTTTCATACAAAATTGTGTTCACAAAAAACCTTCACATTGTGTATCCGTGCACTACCCCTTAAAAACATTAAAAGATATATTTGTTTTAATTAAACCAATCCACTACTTGTTTTTAAGCTCATAATAAGAATCTTAAATGAAAATTCAACTATATTGCATTTGTTAAAGAATGCACATTCATAACCTGAAAAAAATTCCCAAGAAAAAAAAAATCCTAACTGCCAAGGTGAAAATTACGTAACATATGGGAAAAACCATAAAGTTTCCAATCATATATATATATTTTTTTTGTACTTATATTTTATGTAAGTGTTTGTTGTTTTCTGTTTCTACTTCACATTTCTAGAAAAACTAACACTTAATTTCCTTATAATGTCAAAACATAGCACAAAAGACCTTGAATGAGTTTTAAGAGAAAGTTTCAGTTCAAATAAGAATTGTGAAACAAATAATAAATTCTTCCTTTTATTTCTTTTTGTACATATTCTTGTATTAAAAGTAAATAGCTGTTTAATATGTCTAAGGAGTCTAAATCTTTTATCCTATCATAACTTTTTTCCTGAAAAAAATATTCTTATGAGGTTTTTTTTTTTAAATAATAATATTCTATTAAGTGTTTTTACTTTTCCCTTTTTAACAACTGGCCACAACTCCTTTAAACTGTTTTATTCTCCGACTCAATAAACCATTTCCAGGTTATTCTGTTATGTTTGGTATTAGTTTTGAATTAATACAAAATAAAGTTATATAAACCATTATTTACTCTTTGAGGGATAAGCAAACTGCCTTAAGTGTAAACTGTTTTTCCTTGCATGAGATAAAAAATTTTAACTAAGAATTAATTTGTTAAAATTTTTTAAAAATTATGTAACTCAGCAGATGATTATTAATGAATGAGCTTTACTTTAAATTTTAGAATTTAGCTAAATCATAGTTAATATTTTTTTTTAAATGTGTTGCTGGAAAACCTGACAGTTAAGTGACAGATATATATATCTGTATCTCTCAGAGGGGGTTAACTTAAGTAAAGAAGTTGCTAGAGGAGGAAATATTTAGCAAGGAAACAATTTGTAAGAAAAACAATTTCTTAGAATTTTCCTATGAATAAATCTATATTGTATAGAAATGTAGATTTAAATAGTCTTAAACCTGCTTCTTATCCAGAATCTGTGTTTGCTTAAATATATGGGGTTTGCTATGAGATTTAATAGTTAAATTACTTTTATCAATAAATCCTCAGATAACTAATTGTTTTTATTATTTAGGATCCTTGATTGCGTTTGGAGGCATCATCTTTATTGGAATAGTGGCCTTCATAACAGTTGTCGTTTCTGCAATGATTTCTGGACTTGCAGTCTCGTACTTTGTACTCCTAAAAATAAGAGGAACCTTGTGCAGTAAAGTATCTTGTGTTGCAATTCCGCCTGCAGTTGAGAAAAACGGCCAAGAAAACCAAAATGCTGAACCAAAATGAGTTGGGAGAGCCTCTATATTCTTGTTGAATATGCATTTAGTGTACATTGATCCATTCCATTAATACTTTTATGTGTTGTTTACTGTTACCTATTTTAAGTACTTAAATAAATATTTCTATTTTTCTATAAAACTTGTGTTTGTGTTACACTAGCTTTAGTGTGGTTTGGAGTTTTTCTTGTCACTGATTGATTACACAAATTTTTATTCCAATATCATAAAACTTCTTTGAATCAATTTTCAGTTAGGGATATTACAACCAATATTCATTTTTTTTCTCAATCAAATGAAGGTCATACTGGTATATTTAAAAATTATTTGTCCCAGATTTAACCTTTTTATTATGTGAATTAATCAGCATTTTGCTTATTTAAATTCAAAAGAATAGGATAGAAAGTGCTTCACTTAGTTAAAAATAGTTAGTATACAAGTTTTTTTTTTATTCTACATAATTTTATGTTTGAGCTGTTTAATAAAGGTTGATGTGCTTCATGATGATACATATTTATACTGTGTAAATATGTATCATTATGAAGCATATGTATCATTGTGTCACAGAACTTTGCTACGTGTAGCTCTAGTACAACGATAATTAAATGTTCAAACGAAACCTAATGGAACTTTGCTATTATAAGTTAAGATTTTTTTTCTTAGAACTTTCCCAGGGGACAATACACAAATTAAGCCATGCAAAATTTTTACTTTTTAACCCCTCCCCCTATGTCACGTTTGATAAAAAAAATCCCTCTAAAATTAAATCTCATTGCACCTCCTCCCCCATTAAAGAAAAGTTAATGCTTCTATTTAATTTTTTTCTGAAATTTGTAAAAATGCAAATTTTTGTATTAAAAAAATAATTTAGAAAGAAAAATGTTTGATTTGTCTTGGTTAAATAACGTATTCATAGGAATATACCAACATTGTATTTACTTTTCCATTTTCCAAGGTCTAACTAGCCATTCGCTAATGTCTTCTAAAAATTCTGAAAGTAATCGGAATTGTCAAGTCTAGTTCTGGGTCTTCGTCAAGGTAGCTGTCAGTTCTCTAATTGGTCAAGATAGTGTGGCAATTTTTCGTTTACGAAGTACCCGTACGAAAAGGTCTGTAAAATATAGAATAATAATACCGATATTGTTGCATATAATAATCTCTCCATCCTCTTTCTGAAATAGTGTTTCTTATTAAAAAAATCTCAAAAACTGTATTTCATGTGAAACAGATTATCCTTGCTAAATTAGAAATGTTCGAATTGTTATGTCACGCAAGGAATTACCTCTACCCATCCTTGTCGCGTTGGCACATACCCCTTCCTCCCCCCCACCCCCCTGAGCGTGACGTAATGTATGTCCTCCGTATTAATAAGTCTTGAAACTAACTTGTGCTACAATTCATTTCATTATAAATAACTAAGTAATACTCTTTATGGGAAAATGTTACAAAAAGTTCAGTATGTTCAAAGTACAATATGTACAAAAAGTTTCTGAAAATGTGTAAGGTTTTCAAAATTAAATTTAAATAATTCGTGTGTACTAAATAGGATTTCCTTAAATTTATTGAAGAAATTATACCCTGCTTTGTATTAACACTTCAAAATATCAGTAATAATTTCAAAAGTTCAATTTTAAACATTTATTAACAAAAAACTAGGTATACATTATCGTTTTCTTTCTTTTTTCCAAACATAAATAGGAGCATTTGTTTTAGTAGCCCCTTTTATTAACTTTGGAGCAGCTTCTGTCTTACTCTGAAAAGAAAAATACTTATGTCACTTTGGCATAATGTATAGGCATGCATAGAAAGTACAAGCATCAAATTCAAACTTGAATCAAAGAGGAATTTAAGAAAATAATTTTTGTTGTTATAGCGCTTTTTTTCTTAACTAAAAGTATTGATTCTTTCAGTATCATTTGACAACTGCGTTGCTATAACGGCATATTTAGTGGGTAGTTAAATTTTTTAGGAGTATTTGAGAAAAAAGTTTCTGAGACATTCTGAATGTGAACTTATTGGTGCTGGGTGAATATATGGAAATAAAACCTTCATTACTTTTGAGTACATGTAAGTTTTTCTAATATCTTATTAACTGCTTAAATTTTTAACACTAGCATTAAAAATGCCATTCAAAACTGGGCACAACTTTTGACCCTATGGATCCAGTAAAAGCATTAAATAAGTAAGTACAAACACTAACCGATAATTTCTTTTTAACTTCCAGTTTACGACTCAACACAGAAAGCTCTTGAACTCTTTCTATCCTTTTGCTCAATTCATTGTACTGTTGAGTAATCTGCTTTGAAGTTTTCTATAAAAATAAAGGAAAATTCATAAAAAATACATAACAAACAGAAAATAACTGTTTAACATCAATGGTAAAAGTTTACCAAAAGCATATCATGGAGAAGAAATAATTAAGGAATTATATAAATATATTTTTAATAATTATATATTTTGAAGTATGTTTTGTAAATGTATTTGAAAAAGCATTTAACATTTACAGAAGTTCATTTACAAAATTTGAAGTTTGGGGGCCTTTACGGAAAATTTTATGTATGATTTCCAATAATGATGGTGCTATATGACACATGTATAAAAATTTTGATACAATTTTATAGGCTTCCTTACAAACGTCGATCAAAACAAAAATGTTAGGTAGGCCAATTTCTCACTTAAAATTGAGTGGAGTATCCGAATTTTTTTTTAGTTCACTGATATTTTGGGGATTTACAGCCTTTAGCATAATAGAAACTTAAATTTAAGTTCCCTAAAATTTGCGGGCTCTAGGCCCGGGCCTAACAGGCCTTATAGAAGAGCAGGCCCTGATTAACACTATGCTGAAGGAGGGGCAAAATCGATACAAAGGAAGGACACTAGTAAGTAGTGATGCAATAGCTACTGCTTTTACAATGTCTTATTCGATATATTAAATAATAATTGTAGCGAAATTATTTCATTATTTTGTGCGGAATTATTTCACGAGAGTATTTGTTTAATTTTTCTCTCGACGACTTGTCTATCATCTCGCGCAGTTCTATCTTTTGAAATTCAGTTTGTCTTTGGCGTTTAAAAAGTTAGTTAGGTTTTTGGCTCTTAAGAATTTAATAAAAGTTTCTATCTTTTGAATTCTGTCATTTATGTCCACAGTATTATAAAGTAACATTACTATAAATTGGCGCTCCAACTCGTGGCCCGATCTACGATATTTGAATTTAGTTATTTGGTGAACTTTGAACTTGTAGAAAGAAGTTAGCTTATTTTCAACGGAAGGTAACGATGCAAGATGTTCGTCGATTGGGATATTAAATAACGGCATCACCCGATGTTAAATGCTGATGTATAGCACACAATAGAAGAAAGATAAGTAAAATCCTTTTGCTTTTTTCTTGCTAATTGAGAACTCAGGAACTAAAGGTAATTGAATTATCCAATTCAAATTTCGTTTAGGAACATTTTAGTACCTGAAGAAGATTATTTTAGAATCCCTGATAATTTTAATGAGTTTATAGTGAATTGTTACTTATACGTGGTCATACGTGCAACAAGAAGGATTTTTTTTTCTGAACTATTTGATAGCATATAAGATTTATATTTACGCTATGTCATTCTTTGCGAAAGCAAAAAAGTCGGATTTGCAAAGATTAGCCGAGGACTTAAATATAGAGTATGATGTGACTAACAAAGTCATAGAAATAAAAAACAACATTCAGCAAAGTGAAGTTTATAAAGAGGAACTGGAATATGTGAAATCACTTCTTGAAGAAATCATCTTAGAAAGAATTGCTAAAGAAAAAGAGGAAAGAATTGCTAAAGAAAAAGAAGAAAAACTTGAACAAGAACGATTGAATCTTGAAAAAGAACGATTATTCGAACTGGAAAAACTGAGATTGCAATCTCATTTGGAAAATCCAAATTCTTCATCGGGTTCCGCTTTGTCAAACGACACCGAGTTTTCAAAATTTGGATTCGAAAAGTTAATTCCTAGCTTCGATGCAAAAAGTGATGATATCAGTTTATTCCTGAACCTGTTCGAAAGACAGTTAACATTTTTAAAGATACCAGTCACAAAGTGGGTTGTGTATTTGGTCGGTCTTCTCCCAAAAGACATTGCTAAACTTATTGCTCAAGAAAGCGAAGAAAATGTTCAAGATTACGACTATGTGAAGCAAATACTTTTAAAGCGTTTTAAGATGAGTGCCGAGAAGTTTCGCCAGTTGTTCACACAACATCGCAAAAGTCCTGACACTACGTGGCGTGATTTCTACTTTGATTTGCAGAATTTTTTTGACGGATGGATATCAGGACTTGGAATTACAGAGTTTAAACCTCTGTGTGACTTGGTGATCAGTGATCAAATTAAGCGTCGCGTTCCACCCGATGTCCGAGACCATTTCCTGGACAACTGGTCGGACTTGGTAAATCCTATTGAACTTGTGAATAAGTTGGACTCTTACGACGAAGTTAGAAGCGTAAGGCAAAAGACTACATCTCAAGAGCCTAAGAGGAATGAATTTCCGAAGTGTCGTCAAGGTAACGAGTTTAACCGAAATTCCAAACCTGGTCCACAAAAAACGAAAACGTTCCCCTCTAACCCTAGAAATGAAACTTTAAATGTGGAAAGACCAACTGTCAGTTGTTATGGATGTGGCAGAATAGGAGTGATTAAAACTAAATGTCCCACCTGTTCACCAGGAAGAGATGAAAAGTTTGCTGTCAACTTCTTGACCATGCACGCCTACCACACAACAAACTCACCACTGGCTTTGATTGACACTAACATATCAGGAGTAAATGCTCGAGTTTGTGCAGACACTGGCGCTACCAGATCGGTCGCTGGGGAGATCTTATATTCTTGTCTGCTGAACAATGGTGTAAAATTCCAACCAACAAAGATTGCAATGACATTGGCAAATGGATGCAAGTCTACGGAAGAAGCGTACACCGCCAAGGTGAACATTAGGGTGGAAGATAAATCTGTACCATTAGATATGCTTGCTCTGCCAAGAGCGAAAGGAAATCGAACTCTGCTTGGGACGGACTTCCTAGAAAAGACTGGTATCGTACTCAACAAGAAGAACAAAACTTGGCACTTCTGTGAGAACCCAAAGCGGAAGGTTCACTTCCAAGACGATATACCGGTTAGCCTTTTACGGCCAATAGAAGCTGTTCCAGAACCAGAAGTCCTGCAACAAGATGTCCTTAAATCGGACGTCCTGTCTGAAGACATAGCAGCGTCCCAGATTGAAGAGATTGAGCCACCAATCAAAGGTCAACTTCGAGAAGAGGAAGGACAAGGCTTGCCTCCTAAGCAGCGAACCCAATTGAACAAGTTAATAATGGAGTTCCAGGATACCTTCAATTCAGGGGGAGGTCCTACACCATATCTGGAGCATCGTATTGACACCGGAAATGCGCCCCCGGTGGCCACTATACCGTATCGCATGTCACCCGCGCGCCGGGAGGTGCTCAAGAAGGAATTGGACTCTCTTCTTGCCTCTGGAATTATAGAAGAGTGCGACTCACCATATGCGGCACCAGTTGTGCTGATACCTAAACCGAATGGAGAATTCCGCTTATGTGTAGATTACAGGAAATTAAATTCCGTCACGAAAGCTGATCCTTACCCATTACCGAGGATGGATGACCTGCTACAAAAAGCCTCAGAGACTAACTATATGTCTACCATCGATCTAAAAGCTGGTTACCATCAGGTCAAGATGTATCCACCAGATAAGGACAAAACAGCTTTTGTTTGCGTCTTTGGAGTTTATCGCTTCACTCGAATGCCTTTCGGATTGAAAACCGCTCCAGCAACTTTCCAAAGATTGATAGACATTTTCAGAAATGGGCTAAAGGTCAATACTTTAGCTTACTTGGACGACATAATTGTCATGTCCCCAACGTTTGAACAACATCTCGAGGATTTGCGCCAAGTATTCAAAAGACTTCAACAATTCAAGTTACAAGCAAATCGGGAAAAGTGTCACTTCGTTTGTCAAAAGGTCAAATACCTTGGACATTACATCACAAGTTCCGGAATTGAAGTTGATCCTGCCAAGGTGTCAGCCATTATGGATATTCCACCTCCGAAGAATGTAAAGCAGGTTCAATCATTTCTACAGACATGCAGTTGGTACCGAAGATTCATAGCTAACTTTGCTGGAATATCAAAACCACTGAGCAATCTCACACGAAAACGAACTGCCTGGACATGGGGTTCGGAAGAGCAGAACAGCTTTGATACCTTAAAGAAAAGCCTGACTTCATCACCAGTCCTTAAACAACTAAACGAGAGTCAACCATTCCTTCTGAGAACGGATGCATCAGCCTATGCTTTGGGAGCTGTCCTTAGTCAAGGTCAGGGTTCGGAAGAACACCCAATAGAATATGCAAGTCGCCTTCTTAATACAGCTGAGAGAAATTACTCAACCACTGAAAGAGAAGCGCTAGTCGTCGTCTGGGCATTAGAGAAGTTTAGAGGATACATCGACGGTGCTGAAATCCGGGTTGTTTCGGATCATCAACCGCTGAAGTGGCTCTTGAGCTTGAAAACACCAACAGGGCGTCTAGCTCGTTGGGCCCTACAAATACAATCATTCAACTTAAAGCTTGAATACGTGCCTGGAAAAGCAAATGTAGTTGCGGATATGCTATCTCGACCTCAGTGCACACATGGTGAAGTAGAGTGCGAGTCCTGTGCTGTTATGGTAGACCTCCCCACCAGGTCGCCTAAAGACATTAGGGAACAACAACTCAAAGATGAAAACTTGAAGACAATAATAGAGACTTTTGAACAAAGTTCCAAGAACGAGAATTTCCTTAATTGGACGAATCGTGGTTACCTCATGACCCAAGGAGTGCTCTACAGATACTCACCAGATTCTGACTCAGAAGAAGCGCAGTTGGTAGTACCCAAACAAGAATGGGATAACATTCTAAAAGAACATCATGATGCTCCAACCGCTGGTCACTATGGTGAAGAGGGAACATTTCAGAGGATCTCCAAAAGATACTACTGGTCAGGAATGAGAACCTACATCTCCAACTACGTCAAGAAATGCCCTGATTGCAGTCGGTATAAAGCCGAAAATCAGAAACCGGCTGGACTTTTAAGAACACCAGTGTATTCCCAGCGTTTTGAGACTTTGGCAATTGATCTTTTTGGCCCTCTACCAGAAACACCAGATGGAAAAAAATGGATATTCATCGTGGAGGATACAGCAACGAGATGGGTAGAACTTTTTGCATTACAAGAAGCCACAGCCCGAGAGTGTGCTATAACCTTACTAGAAGAAGTAATTTTAAGATACGGACTACCGAGACGTCTCATCTCTGACAATGGCTCTCAGTTCGTCAGTGCGGTGATGCAGCAAATCTGTAATCTACTGGATATTGCTCAAATTCTTACTCCAGTTTATTGCCCTCAAGCTAACCCAGTTGAGAGGAAAAATAGAGATCTAAAACCTCGTATTGCTATCCTAGTTGGAAGCGGCATTCACACAGCTTGGTCCGAAAAACTTCCAATGATTCGTTTTGCCATGAATTCTGCTCAATGCTCCTCAACAGGATATTCTGCTGCCTTCCTACAATTTGGAAGAGAAATGCGCACACCTGACGACGTGAGTCACGACTTACGGAGTGTAATTCACAACGACAACTTCGTAGCGGAAATCACACCATACTTGTGTAGGTTTGCAAATTTGTGTCGGGAAATAAGAGACCGAGTGGAGGAAAAACAAGATCAGCGAAAGGAGTATGCAGACAAAAAGCGCAGAAATGCAGTGCAGTACGCTCCTGGTGATAAAGTCTGGGTCTCCACTCATCCTATAAGCAGCAGAGCTAACAAGAAATCTGCCAAGTTCATGCCACGACGCGACGGACCGTATATAGTGAAGACCCAACGTTCGCTAACCAGCTATGAAGTGGCAAATCCAGAAAATCCGGACGTGCCATTAGGAGTGTACCACACATCCGCTCTACGCCCGTGCCTTGAGGCTCACGACTACGGGAGCCCTGTAAACCCTCTACGCAAGAGAGGCCGTCCCAAGAAAAACTGAACTAAGACAATCTTGCTGGATCCTTGCCGGGACGTCGGCGAATCCAGAGGGGGAGTCTGTAGCGAAATTATTTCATTATTTTGTGCGGAATTATTTCACGAGAGTATTTGTTTAATTTTTCTCTCGACGACTTGTCTATCATCTCGCGCAGTTCTATCTTTTGAAATTCAGTTTGTCTTTGGCGTTTAAAAAGTTAGTTAGGTTTTTGGCTCTTAAGAATTTAATAAAAGTTTCTATCTTTTGAATTCTGTCATTTATGTCCACAGTATTATAAAGTAACATTACTATATAATTTAATTTAATGTAAATCTTAACCCTTTGTGACAATATTAAAATAGCTACATTTAGTTAATTAGGCATAAGGCCATTAATTTTCACTGTTAGTCTACAAAATGTGCAATATTGTTTAAGATTTATTAAAATTATTGTATCAATATATTTTCCTAGCATAATAACACAATTAACATAGATAATTTTCATCATTTGCCTATTTAAAGTACACATGCGACAACTATAAATTAAATGGCTTATACAATGTCAAAAAATACAGATGATTGTGTATACAACAACTCATAGATTTTTTTTGTTTAATGTGTTCAAACTTTAAAATATAAGTGTTCCACTTTATTTTATCCCTTAAAACACAGCCAGTTGTTTATGGGGCAGACCACAATAACTTACGGCTAAGACATCTTTATCTGTGTTGTTTTGAAGCTTCATTGTTTTCAAAGCATCTAATGTTGGTCTGTTGAAAGCTCTATCTAGTAATGCTGGATGAGTATTCAGTTGCTTTGATACATCAAACTTTTTAGCTGAAAAACAGTTTGGAAATTTGTAAGCAACTGATATATTTTATATCAAAATAATAGTTTGCATCAGTATACTATTTATCCACATAAGGTTGGAAAATTTGCATAACACTAAAATTCTGATTTTGAATTTCTATAATTAAAAAAGAGGTATAACAATTGAAGAGTACAGGGGAAGAATCACTTTATTCCGTAGAAGGCTTTCCTTTATAGCCACTTGGGGGGATGATAGCTAGAAATTGCCTAAAGTGGTGTAAAGAAACTGGTTACTCGCTTTGTTTATCTTTCGCGGCAACCCTGATTCACGCCAGAGATCAGTGGATGAGTCACATATTTGTACCACAATTGATGAACCAAAAGAAAACCGGTTTCTGGTTGCCAATGTCCGCCAAGCCGACACAATTACCGAAAGACTCTAAAGAAATCAAGCTGTTCTTCCCGTGTACTCTTCAATTATTATTACAAAATACATAAGGCTACTTAATTTAGAATTGCGATTGAAATAGTTAAAATAAAATGACAAAATACAGAATTAGTAAACATATAATATTATGGATTCTAAAAACAAAAATTAATAATATCGTATATATCAATACCTTGAGATTTTTTGTCAACATAAAATGTGTGAGTATTTTTTGGCCTATCTTCAATATCCATAATGGACACAGCACTCTTCAGTTTCTCTATTTTCTAAACAAGTAAAAGAACATATTTAGTTAGCAGTAATTAAGTGAGCACTTTAAAGAGAAATGTAACATAAACTAAAGTGTCAAAAATATAAAAATTAAAAAAAAAGCCATGAAAATCTAAATTACAAACAATATTTAATGTTAGATTGCATTTATCTATACAAAGTACAGAAAAACTAACAATTAAGACATCTTGTAAAACATAATATAATGATGTAAGAAAGGTAACTAAGTAAACCTTTAAAATATAGATCAATGCAATCCAACAATAAATTTACAGTATAAACTACAAGAATGGTAAAATTACATACAAGGTAGCTAATTTATAGTTTATATTTTCACTTAAGTTCCTACATGTGC
The DNA here is from genome assembly GCA_023701765.1 of Hylyphantes graminicola. Lineage (NCBI taxonomy): Eukaryota > Metazoa > Arthropoda > Arachnida > Araneae > Linyphiidae > Hylyphantes > Hylyphantes graminicola. The sequence goes on along the minus strand of CM043120.1, from coordinate 33,052,253 downwards.
AATCTAACTTTGCAGAATGGATCAGATTTACCATACTTTAACCCTTGGCGAACTTTCCAAAATTGTGCCAAAAATCTGTTTTCTGGCGACTTTTGACGTCACGCTCTCTATTATGCGATAATAAATAATGGTCAGATAGGGTTGCCGAAAAACGTTATTGTGAATCAAAGAATTTGAATCAGTCAAAGTCGGACAGGTTGCTGCAAAAAATTATTTGTCGCTAAATCCGAAAAAATTGCGCCAAGGGTTACCGTGCAGTAAATCTGATCAGTTCTGCAAAGTTAGATAGCATCTGTGGGAACTTAAGAGTCACTATATTACTTTGCATTTTATGGTTGGTTATTCACTTGAAATATTATATGATTCAAAATTTTAATAAACTCCAGACAATTATATAATATGGAGTTTTGGGTGATTATATGCTGTCAATAATTAAAAAATATATCAAAGTCTAAAGGATTGTATTTGATGATTAACATGACATACAAGCTACAAAGTGCTAAAGGATTTCATAGTCCATAAAAAAAACACTTAAAGTGACAAGTTACAAGGTGCGACTAAACAAGCATCCAACACACCCTATTGGCAAAATTGTATATTGTGTCACAGGACATTAGACCTTAACAACAGTAGATGACTCATGAAGAGGCCTGTGTTGATTATTGGCACAAATAGCTTAGAAATTTAATGCTTTGGAGGGAACACAAGAGAACTACCCTCTTCAATATAGTAAACAACTCTGACATAAAACCTAAAAACACAGCTGATGACGCTAAGTGGTGCAGCTGTACCAAAATGGTAAAAAGTATGAAATGTTGTGCAAAGTTGGAGATATTCTCTGTATACTTAACATTCATTGTTACATTTTTCCTATTGCACAATATAGAAATAAAATGGCAGTATCAGAGTGAGGATTCAATTTGTGGATATACTTAGACACCGTGGTTCAAAGGACAACTTGGCTCTTAGGCATGCAATAAGGCCTTTCTAGATATTTACAGCTGTCATATCCTTTGGCTAGGGGTTTAGTGTGTATATTGGAAATTAGGTTGAATCTTTAAAGAACTAATCACTTTATTATATTACATTTCTGATTAGATTTAAAACAGTACATATCTTAAGTTGTGCGTCTTACTTATGCTTTTCTAAAACAAAACCAAATGCAGACCGGTACTGTTACAGTGATACAGTTCACGGTTTACAGTTACAAGTGTTAGAATACTATTATAGTTTTGGACAAGACATATATGATGCTGTTTTCCTTTGACGCAAGAATAAGGAAACACCTGAGGAAACATTCAGTCAGGTTTTCTTTTAGATTGTACGTGGGAGAAACTAAGCTTTGTTGAAACATTGAAAACAACTAGATATCAAACAATGACTTACCTTTAGTTCTGTACTTAGTTTATAGTTTACATAATTAGCATCTTGGGTTTGCATAAGCTTAAGTTGAGCTTCAGAATGTTCAACAGGTTTTTCTTTCTCATAATGAACACCATCCTATAATTTTATATTAAAAAATTAAGACCTAAAAATACTTACACATACCAGAATGCTACATGTATTTTTAACAATATACAGCCATTTTTAAATGAGCTGTACAAATTTACTTTACAAATAAAAATTTTAAATTAATATTATCAGTTTTAACTAAAAAACTTTTACACTAAAATACAAGTAACTTTTACACTAAAATACTACCAATTTTTTACTAAATTACAAGTAACTCAGCACTTCTTTTCTTTTATGCAAATACTTTGCTGGTATTATGAAAAAAAAATTCCATGTTAGTTTAGTTTTAATTATCATCGCACTAGAGCTATTGGCGATGGGCGTCTTATTTTAGAACCATCGTTCTATGTAAGAATAAAACTACTACTTGTAAAATCTATTACTTAATAACTTAAATGATTTATTTTAAATTTACAGTAGGGGAGGTGAGGGGAATTTAGATTTATTTGACTAGAACTATAACCATGACTATTTAATAAAATATAGTACATAAAAATTTAGAAATAAACGTTTTGTAATCAAAGACTCCAATACATACCTCTATTTCCGAATTGATCATATGAAAACAGAATTCATTTGGGTTCTTGTTCAAAGCTTTCTTATACAACTTCTTTAATTTGTTTTGTTTTACATCATAGACCCTTGAAAGATAATTTTAAAAATAAAATGAGTTTAGTTCAAAAACACACTTTGGCAGCTGATTGAATTACACAGCACCAATAAGGGAAGAAGCTGACAATTGACGATATTTAGTTAAAATCTCTAAAGTATGCATTTTAAAGATACATAAATTAATAAAATATTTTAAGCACAGCAAGTAGGTATTATAAACATTTATGTATTTAAAAAATTGCAATAGAAATACAAAATGACGTAAATTCTCTCTAATTCAAAAACATATCAATTTTATGCACACAAGCCAATGTAAAGCAGCACAGCATTAAATTAAAATATCTTTCGGATTTTTTTAGATTAGATAGTGTTTATTTGCTGTAAATAAAGAAATATTGAATTGAACATAGATTATATAATTAAATCTTGATAATTATAAAATAGTAAACAATTATTTAAACATAAAAAAAAGACGAAGATTATGAATATAATTTTAAGGCATCCAAAAAGACTTTGTTTTAGATTTAAGTACATGGTGTTTTTTTTTTAAAATGGATTTGTGTGATGCCATGTAAAAAAACTTAAACACTCAAAAGTTTTAAATGAGAAAAATATTTCTACCTTTTCCTTAGCTTGTAATCTTTCCTCTTTTCTAACAGACCAAGATATTTTCTTGCATCAGGCTGTAATAAATAAAAACATATATATGTCAATAAACTATTATAAAACAAACATCACAAAGCATAAAAATATTGAGAAATTTGAGCAATAACAAGTCTTTCTAATTTGTTTTCTATCTTCAGACCACAATATCATATATCTTCTAATAAGTATGTACTACATACCTAAAGCTACCGCTGATTGCAGAGGAAAGATCAATCGGTTTTGAATTTAGCCCCCTACTGCATACTCATTCCTTTACTATTCTTCTGTGTCTGCTTTTTATTTCGAGTACGACTGACAAAAGCAAATATAGTCAAAAGAAAATAGTATATGAATTCCCTTCGCCACAAACACTTTTCTTTCCAGATTCACCATTATTTTCTTGTACTTACTCTCTTGTACTTAACCATCAATCACACCGGCTGCTCTACTATCATGGTTAAAATATGGGATAGGAAAAATACTTTAAAAAAGCAACTACTTATAGTTATTTAAATATGAAAAGTAACGAATTTCAGTATCATTTCGAGAATTTAAGTTATAAGAAAACAACAATTTAATCATCTTTCCATTTTTGGTAAAAATTTACCGTACGACGAGGTCACCCTTGGCGAATTTTCCAAAATCTCGCCAAAAGTCGATATTTTGGCGACTTTTTGGCAACCACGATTTAAAGAAAAGGATAATTTTGAGCCGCATGAGAAGTAACGGAATATTTCGTTAACGCTAAAAGTAACTGTATCAAGTATTGGTGTCACTCCAATATCTGGTGTAAATAGTAACCAAGCTGTATGGTGTGCTGAGAAAGAATTTTAAGTAAACAGCAACTAAACAAACTCGTGTATTTTGGCAAATTAAGTCAAATTCAACTTTCAGTTAATTACAGCAGAATATTAATTTTACTGTAAGTCATTGAGTGGTTTGTTTTTGATAAAAAGATTGATTTTTATTTTAAAGCTTGGGCAACTAGATTGCCAATACTTTTGGCACAATATATATAATAGCCAGATTGTCAAAGGTCATCAACAACTTTTGACTAGCTTGACAAATTTTATGAGTAGTTGCTATCCTTATCGAGTAGTATGAAAATATGAAGCATAGTGTTTACTGCATTTGGGGTTTTCTGTTGCTTGGCAATGTAATGTAAATTGCCAAATACAGACTGGCTATTACATAATAGCGGCTGCATACTTTTGCTAAGTAATTTAGAAATTGTCAATTGCCCATAACTTTCATGGCCAAATCCTAGTCGATGGCTCGATGACTTTTCAAGCTTGGGGACATCATCATCAAGAAAATCATGTTTTAATCCGAACGCTGTACATCTTGTGTTTTTTCTTCGGTAAACCAAACTGTTCTCAATCTTTTGGCTGCTTGCACCGTTAGTTCAACACAAACTTTTTACTTATTAGTGTACAGAGCTTTTTATTTATAGTGTACAGTGGTTGCCAGAAAAAGCTATTTATAGCTCTTTAAGAACTCATAACCTAAATTTTGTAATTTTTTACTCTTGGAAAGCGATTAGGTTTGTACAAACTAGGTTAATACATTAAAAGGTTCTATTTCTAAGCTGAAGAGCTTGTTATTGAAGAAATAACTAGGCTGTCATTTATACAAGCTAGCCGAAGGAGTAAAAAGATACCTAGTGTGGGAAATTAAGTGAGGGCCTCATACGGAGAAAAAAAAAACTTAATGAATATGAGAAAGAAGTATGCATTAGTTTTTTTTAAAAAAATAATTTAACTCTCAAATTCTGTGAAGAAATACCTGATGCCTTTCTCGGTGAATACGCTGTCCACTTTTCGCAGCCTTCGCCCAAGATGACATTCTTGTGTCTTAAAAAACAATATTTAAAAAAATTAAATACGAAAATACAAACACGTTTCTTTACACCAAAATATCTGCTTTCTACGAAATTTTCCTTTCCATTCCCCAAGTCCCAAATGTAAACAAACCATCCAAAAATAATTGCGGTTACAGTCAGCTTTTACACGTGTATACTTTCATTATACATTTGGATTTGTTTTAGGCTATGTTCACACTGCGACAATAAAAATGACAAGACATTGCGCACGCATGAAAATTTATATGCAATTTGGTCCATTCGAGGTTCCGGGTTCAAATCCCGTTCAGGCATGGATGTTTGTGTTTGTCGAGTATATGCAGATTACGTGCTCGTAAAATCTGTTGGGTCCGAAAGTCCTGTGGGCGGTCATTGCGCAGTTTCCCACGGGTACAGGTCCCTGGAGAAAATTTCCCTCCCCAAGGAACATGTCTAAATTGCGGAGGTGGCGACAGATGGCAACATCTGTCATATGTGTTTGTGTGTGTCTTGTGTTGTCCTACTTGACGATGGTTTATAAGCGGATCCTTGCGACCAAGCACACAAGCCTGAAAATATATGTCTACCAACCAACCAACCATTCGAGGTAGGTGCGCGCCCATGCCTGACCAATTCGTATAGGCATTTCCATGCGCGCGCAATGTTCTGTCATTTTTATTGTCGCAGTGTGGACTATCTTGATCTACGGATCGGAAGGTCCCGCGATCGAGTTCTGGTCGCTGAAAACTCACCGAGTATATGTGGAGTACGTGCTCGCTAAATCTGTTGGGTCCGAAAGTCCTGTGGGCGGTCACTGCGCAGTTTCCCATGGGTACAGGTTCCTGGGGACTATTTCCCTCCCCTTCAGGGACATGTCTAAGTTGTGGAGGTGGCGCGTGATAAATGGCAGCATCTGTCACGTATATGTGTGCATGTGGGTGTGTGTTGTGACTGTCTTACAGCACACAAGCCTAAAAATATATGTATACCAACTAACTACCAAAAGTTAGTGGCGTTTTTTTTTTTTAATGAAATGCTCAACTTCTTTGCTCAGGTAGAAGTAGTAAAAAATTAAGTTTTCAACTGTGACATAGAGCTATACCATATGACGCACTGTCCCTCAAGAAAGCTGTGTGTGATAGGTTTGGTTTGATTTGTATTATCGTCGCACTAGAGCTACACGAGGGCTATTGGCGACGAGCGTCGTATTTTAGAATTACAGTCAGGTGACGAGCCAACACCTGAATAGGCACCCAACGCAACCGTAAACTGTGTGTGATAGGAAATATGAAGTTGGGTGAAGCCCTCAACTCAAGGAAGCGTTGCTTGTGCATTTTCATTTATTGTCATTGCATGCTTGCTTATCATCACTACAAATACAAAAATTGTTTACCACAACAACTACTGAAGTCGTCTGAAAGTTTTCAAGTTGAAATAATAGATTATTCAAGCTTGCAATGCAAGCTTTATGATAATTCATGATAAGCTAGTTTCATGATAATTTGAATAAAAACATTTTTTACTTTAAAAGAAGCGTTTTGTGTTTTATATCGTTTCTTGAAAATAGAAATATTGTAGATTATATTAGTTATAGTTGTAGCCAAATAAATTGTATCCACCACTACGTATAGATGGCAGCACTAAAATTACAGCAATAATGTTCCAATTGTATTATTATCACTCCTTCGTTTCACCTTTGGATGTAAAAATGTGCTTCCTTTGCATTGATTTAAAAGTTCTTTTTCTTTTAAAGTGCACCAATAATTTGTGTCGAAGAAATTGGAGAAGCTGTATTGCATGATCTGTTTTATTTCTTCATAGCACCATAGGAGCCCAAATGACTAGAATCTTGACTATAGTGAATAAGCGCGTCAATGTATTTGTTGCTTTAGTGGCATATGCATTTAAAGCAATCAAAGCAATATTTCACTTTTTTAGTTTCAATTACCTAAAGAAAAATATAAGTAATGCAAGCATTGCGATGACATCAAAAATCCGAAATAAAGATTTTGTGTTTTTGAACATTGGTCAGTCTGTTTGAAACTTCTTTACAGTTCCAACTAAATAAGATATGGACTTCAAGTTTTGTACTCGTGTTTTGAGTTCCTGTCGTACGTCATAAAAAGGCTTTCGGTAAAATATTGTCACCTCTTGAGGGAGATCTGCAGTAGAGTTTTTTGGTTTATAAGTATTGCTGAAAGCGTATAGAAAGCTACAGACTTCACATTTAGTACACGAGTGCCCAGCACCTGCCTGACGTCTAAATAAGGGTTTTCAGAAAGAATGCTCAAATGATGGCTGCCATAGCAATCTTTAGTTATTGAAAATTCCTTATAAGTTGTATAATTTATCATAAATATATTGATTTACTGATTGATAATTGAAAATTTTGTAGTGTTAAGCATCCCTAGTTTTTAAACTTATTTCAAGCTCTGTAGATACAACGGAAATATCTAGAAAGTATTTAAATGAAAAATAGTTAATGATATTTGTTCTAAAAATTGTTTAAAAAAATATTTATGTAAGAGGGAGAACTGAAGGGTAGGGGAGGTGTGTGTAATTGTGTATCTAGGCTCGGAATATTTAAAATCCCTATAAATCTACGACTAAAAAAAGTTTGTAATTTTCAGGGAGGTATTATTGCATCAATCACTTCCTTTTAGAAACATTTTATGTACTTAAAAGTAATAAATATGGCGAGATACAAGGCAAATAAAATTGGCCTTACACTACTATTATTTACATAGGTACAGTAGCATTCGTACCTAGAGCCATTCTCTCAAATACAATTTTAACTCTGCAATTAGAAAAAGCAATTTTGTAAATGTGGATTTCATCAAATTATTCTTAAATCGTCATTTGAGAGACTAATTCATCAAGAATTTCATGTATTATTACTCTAAATAAAAAAAAAAACAAATTAACTTAGGCATTTTATAAAAAAAAAATTTATTGGATATAAGGACACTTCGGTTTCAGAGACTGCTCATTTAACCAAGTCTTGCAACAACCGTTAAAACGCTCTGTACAATTCCGTTGTTCTTTAATTAATCGTTGCATAGTAAAAATAAACCTAAAATAAATACTTCCACCTCGATTGTTATATTTGCATTAACTCAGGTGTAAATTATAAACAACGGATTGTCGAATTTCACAAACCCTAAATTCTACAACTGTCACCAAAATAACCTTCATATAAGCTACTAATTATTTTCTATTTCTACTAATAAATCATTTTTATATGTATGTCCTTTTAGACTTAATAAGTTGCTCTTAAATGGATTTGTCATAATAAAAGCTGCAGCAAAAATTAACTTAGACAATTTATATAAATTTTTTTTCATTGGATATAGCGACACTTAGGTTTGGAGACCGCTCCCATTTCCCCTAAAAACGTGCTTCACTGTCTTACAAGTCGGCTCACGGAGAAACAGTTTCTACAGAAACGCTTTCAATCCGTTTATCATTACGTTGCTCATTAAAGTCAAATCATTGCCTAGTAAAAATCAACCTAAAATAAATACTTCCACCTAGGCAGATGTGTATCAACTCAGTTGTAAATTATGAATAATGAATAGTTGAATTTCACAAACCCGAAAGTCTATAACTGTCGCCAAAATAACCTTATAAAAATGCGAAAAGGAAAAACTACTAATTATTTTTTTATTTCTACTAATAGCTCTTATATGTACATCCTTTTTGACTTAATAAGTGGCACTTAAATGGATTTATACTAATAAAAGTTGCAAAAACACACCGCGATCTTAAAACCTACTTTTACTTACTCTTCAAATTGCATATGTGACCCTTCAAATTGCTTAAAATAATAATAATAATTATAATAATAATTTTAATAATGATAATAATAATGATGATGGTGATGATAATGATAATGATGATAATGATGATGATGATGATGGTGGTGGTGGTGATGGTGGTGGTGGTGATGGTGGTGATGGTGGTGGTGGTGATGGTGGTGGTGGTGATGGTGGTGGTGGTGATGGTGGTGGTGATGGTGATGATGGTGGTGATGATGATGATGATGATGATGATGATGATGATGATAATAATAATAATAATAATAATAATAACAACAACAACAACAATAGGGCTGGGGAGCCCAGTCGGTTAAGCACTCGCTTAGCATGCGGAAGGTCCCAGGTCCGGGCATCGCCAAAATAGCTGCCGACCTATAAAATGTCCGACGAATAATACCCATGAAATTGAGTGCACGTTAAATATCCTTCAAAGTCCTAACGCTGAGTACGATGTCGCCCTTAACGGTTGCGTTGGGTGCCAATTTAGGTGTTGGCTCGTCACCTGACTGTGGTTCTAAAATACGACGCCCGTCGCCAATAGCCCTCGTGTAGCTCTAGTGCGACGATAATTCAAACCTAACCTAAAATAACAAGAACAATAATAATACAACTTATAATAAATAATAATAATAATAAAACTTATAATAAATAATAAAAATAATACAACTTATAATAAACAATAATAATAAAACTTATAATAGCTAATAGTAATAATACATCAATAACCATTACTGTTCTTTAAATTATAAGTATGAATCCTTAAAACAAGAGCCGTAACAAAAAGAAATCAAATTTGCTCTGAAGCAAAAGAAATATTTCAAAACTTTATGTAGTGAAATAAACCATACAGGTCGCTTAAACAATATAAATGCATTATTGTTTCTTAGCTTGTTCGTTATTTATCTGGGCATTTCCTTTATTTCCGGCTTCCTTAATCTCAAGTCCAGGCAATCAGTCATAGTTCCTTCCACCGATGCTTTCAACGCAATCTTGGCCCCCCTCCCCTAGTTTTTTTTTTTAAACTTCGATATCTTCTGACCAATAAAACGGTTTTTATAAATATGTGAGTGAAAGGTTGCTAGATTTAGGTTTTTATCGCCCTATTAGTGGATATTCTTGGTGGAAGTTTAAAAATAATCTGAATTGTATTGAATTATCGTAATTTTTTAACTATAGTTTTGTTTGGGTGAATGGTTGGATAATTACTTAATGACTTCAAAGTCTTGCAGTTTGACATACAAATTTTAATACAAAGGAAACTTACAAAAATATTTTCATTGGTCATTATGAAATTCCGTTGACTTTTTGAAGAGGTTTACCTAATTAAAATTCTTAAAAGTTTGTAGAATAAAAATAAATATCCAAAAACTAGCTGCTTTGCATAAAAGTAGAATCATAATAAGTCACTCCAGCTGTTTAAAATTAAAAGCAGTACTTCTTGATTTTCAAAACTTTAGAATTAAGCATGAAACTATATGCAAAAACGAGACTATAACACATGTAAGTATAAATCGCAAACACAGTAATCAGATGGATTAGAAATTACATAGTACAAAATATATTGCTGTACTAGGTTGGTTGATATACATATACTTTCAGGCTTGTGTGCTTGCTCAGAGAGCCGCTTATAAACCTTCGTCAAGTAAGACAGTCACAACACACACTCACACTCACATCCACACATATACGTGACAGATGCTGCCATCTTTCATGCGCCACCTCCAAAATTTAGACATGTCCCTGAAGGGAAGGGAAATAGTCTCCAGGAACCTGTATCCGTGGGAAACTGCGTAATGACCGCCCACAGGACTTTCGGACCCAACAGATTTAACGGGCACGTACTCCGCATATACTCGGTGAGTTTTCAGCGACCAGGTTTCGATCGCGGGACCTTCCGATCACTAGATCGCAACTCTGACCACAGGGCGCCTCACAGCCCATTGCTGTACTAGTTTTTAGATACTTTTATCAAACATCTTTATCTTTGTTATTGGAGTGTCACTTTCATTTAAGCAACATTTAGGTTTACAAGCAGAGAAAAAATCATCTGGAGGCTCTTAAAACTAACATACTCAGAAATGAATAATTTGTTTTACAACAAAAATGTACTACACTTTACGGTAAAAATAACTGAAAAAATAGGCTTGTTTTGTTTTACAAAGCAGATGTTGTGTCAGGGTGGTATATAGTTTGTGATTCCACACAATTTTAATAAACTTCTTTAAAGAATAATTACTACTGCAATTAAAAAGTAAAATAAACTTATAATCCCACGTTCTATAAGCTTATTTTTCCAAATAGAACACTATTTGTTCTATTACAAAACATGTCTATATAGTTCCTAAACTACCTTCACCGTCAGGTTCAAACACAGATTCGGAAGAATCCTGGCTCAACACAACATCTATCAACAGGTGACAAAACCCAGAGCCAAGCACCACTAATGAAACTAATTTTCCCAATCAAAACGATCTTTGCTCTTTTACAAAACATGTTTGGCTCCTGAACCAACTTCATTGTCAGGTTCCAAGAAAGCTTCGGAAGCATTTTCTCTCAACATGTATCAAAAGGCGACAAAACCCAGAGCCAAGCATCACTAATGAAACTAATTTTCCCAATCAAAACGATCTTTGCTCTTTTACAAAACATGTTTGGCTCCTGAACCAACTTCATTGTCAGGTTCCAAGAAAGCTTCGGAAGCATTTTCTCTCAACATGTATCAAAAGGCGACAAAACCCAGAGCCAAGCACCACTAATGAAACTAATTTTCCCAATCAAAACGATCCTTGCTCTTTTACAAAACATGTTTGGCTCCTGAACCAACTTCATTGTGAGGTTCCAAGAAAGCTTCGGAAGCACTTTCTCTCAACATGTATCAAAAGGCGACAAAACCCAGAGCCAAGCACCACTAATGAAACTAATTTTCCCAATCAAAACGCTCTTTGTTCTATTACAAAACATGTTTAGTTCCTAGGGTTTCCTTCAGGTTTAATCCTCCCTAAACAACCTTCACCGTAAGGCTTAACTCTCTAATGCATACTGTTGCCAAATGGCAACAAATAACATATAATCCACTTTATTCTATTAAAGTAGTGCTCCCTCTCGACAAATCTGTGTTTTTCATCTATTAATTACATTTTGAAGTTTTAGTTACTAATAACCCTCATAGTTGACAGTAGTAAAAATGTAATCAAAATTAAAGTGAAGTTACTAACTGTTGTGAAATTACGTCTTCGTCAGTATTCAAAGTAAAATAATATTATTGCTAAATACAAATAAATTGTTTTGAAAAAATAATTATAAGTTCAAACGAGGGTTATTTAAAAATATATTTAGTAGTTTTCTAATCATTCTTACCAAAATTGGAATTTTGCAGTTTGTTTTTACCGTATGGCAAAAATTTAAAAAATTGAAAAATTTTAAATTCCAATGCAGTTAAATTTTTTTCAGTATTTTCCCAATAATGTATAAGTATTAAAGATACAAATATATATTTTGGGAGGAAAAAAACACATGCATTACAGGGTTAAACAAACCTTTGAAAGAATCCTCGCTCAACGCATATCAAAAGGCGACAAAACCCAATGCCAAGCAACACCCTTAAAAAAAGAGCCAGCAACCCCTAAAAACAGGCATTGGGGGCAGCAAAAAGATCGGAAAGAACTGCTACATTTGAAATTCTAGCAGTTCACATCTGAATTTAATATGTCTCGCTGCCAGCCATGCGGTAAGACCGGATCATTATTATATTATTTATCTGAACATCAATCAAAAAATATTCGGGGGGCTTGTATGGAAGAAACTCTTTTAGCTGCGTTCAGCTGTTTTGCTGATGAGGCCTACAGTCGAGATGGAAGAGAAAATAACGCATTTGTCTGTTTTAAATGTTGTTTAATCTCCAATGTAAGACACAGTAGTCTTGAGGAAAGGTCCTGTTCTTTCAGCGTTTTGAAAACCATTCCGCTTTTATTACGGTCTTTAACCATTTTACAGACCATTAACCATTTAAGACAGTTTACAGTTTAAGGCCGTTTTCTCAAAAACTTGTTCTAAATATCATTAATTTGGGAACAATTTAAGGTCAACAAAGATTGATAATTTCATCTTCTATCGGGCAACTTAGTCGGTAGCTTAGCTATTATGACGCTTTGCTTGTGACTAAATGGTTGCGTGCAAAACGGTTTCTCTATTTTAGAAAGATCGGATATTTAAAGGGAAAAACGTATTTTAACTGGGATTTACTCTTATTAACACAGAAAGTTTAACTACTTTTAAATTTTTTTCAGCAACTCCAGCAACTTCCAGCATAAAACCAAACTTGGCGGATTTTTTTTTAGTGTGGAAACAAAATCTGGATGTACTTTTTTGAGCAGTTAATCTTTTATGAAGCTTTTCTACTTTGATTTATTTGTATTGTTAAATAAAATTTATTTTAAGGAAAACATAAACGAAAATTTTTACAGATAAATTTAGCATAGCTCTAACTATCCAATATGCACCCTTGCTACTTTCCGTCCATCCTCTTAGTATACTTTTAATAGCTTTTCATGTTTAGATGCATATTTGGGTTTAAAACTGAGTACTTTGGATTTAAATGCTTCTGTTAGAAATTGATGCATATAAATTGAAACATATAAATGATTTATATGTTTACAATAAAAAAACTTGTGAATAAATCTACAAACCAGGGCCGTATCCAAGGGGGGGGGGGGGGGGGTTATAGGGTTAAAACCCCCCCCGAAATAAAATTGCTTTTCATTTTTTTTTAAAATAAGAGTCTGTACTTTTTTAAAAGGTTCATTTATTAAATATTATCACAAATTTGCTTTATTTTACAATACAAAACGACTTTTCCTTCTGATTTTGAAAATCGATCTATGACATCATCACTGTTTAAACTAATATCTCTATGAATGCTCATCAAGGCCAGGCCATTCAGCCGAGTTTGGCGTGTTGCTATTGAAACTGGCAATATTGCTAAAATTTTAAGTAGTTTATTTATGTTCGGGAAGTAGGACTCATTACACTTGAAATAACCTTCAATAGCCGAGTTCGGTTTATCATTTACCTTTTTCCACTTACACTGCCAAATGCAAAATTCAGTATTGAAAGTAGCTGCTTGAGGTAGGATTTTTGCATAAAATGTTATGCAATATTGCAGAACCTCCGGACTAGCTTCTAAGCATCTGCTAGGAATCAGTTGCTGTAATGCTGAAATTAAATTTTTATGTTTTGTAAATCGGTCACAAAGCTGGACCTTCACATGATCTAAAAACGGTATGTAGAGATTCAACTTGAAATATTCTTCACAATTTTCAGATGGAATATTTTCTCTTTGTGTCTGTTTTCTAGCTAATCTTGGAAAATCCATTACTCCACCGTTTTGAAGCACCAATGAAGAAGCTGTTTCAAACATAGTTTTAAAGTCCTTATCAACCTAATGCCACCCTTTTCTTCATCCACATATCGTAAACATATTGAAGCTTGCTCTATGTGTGAAATGTCTGTCGTTTCATCTGCCATGACTGTGAAACACTTTGCATCATTAACTTTTCTAACAATTTCATCTTGGATAATATTACCACAAATCTGAATGAACTGATTTTGAATCAATGGACTTGTATATTGGGCATTTCCAGAACCTGATTCCAGATGTTTTTTGAGCACTGAATCCCCAGAAGAAACTCTGAATCTCAGTAGAGCACGGAAATTCCCATCATTAGCATTGCTGCAACTCTCGCTCATTACTTTTCCAAAATCTTGATTACCTCTTAGAGCTAATTCTTGTCTTCCACAAAGTATAATGGTTTCTACAACAGATCGTAATTTTTCTCTGTTATCTGCTACTTGGCGAGCACGTTCAGTAGAGAGTTGGTCGACAATTTTTTTAGTCTTGCCATCAGCTACTGGTAGAAAATCCTCTGCTTGTTGTCAGCATTTTTTGTGGTGTGTGGTTTCAGCATGTTTCGAAAAATCCTCAAGTGCATTCTACCAATTAGTGTAGGCTTTAGTTACTAAGGCACCAAGATGCTGATGGCTTCCCTTACCAGCTTCTTCAAAAGAGAATAAAACACAAACTTTTCACAGGGCTCCTTCTAATTTTTCAGAAAATACCAGCCAAAAAAATCTTTGCTGCCAAGACCTTTGGAACTTTAAATTTCTATTTTTGGATGTTGGAAAAGAATATGAAGGAGGGGCGACCCAAGGGTTTTTCAGTAGCATTTCTTTCTTTAAGTCATCAATGCTTGTCTTTATATAGCAGCCTAAATCATTTTCAATTCCAATCTGTTTGGGAGGAGTACTAATTGTTGGATCAATAGCAATGTCCGTCGCAATCTCAGGCTCAGTCCTTTGAATTCCACTCCTATTCAATTCCGAATCATCTTTAGGCTTTTTACTAAAAAAAGTCTCAATAGAAAATTGTCGCTTCATTGCTATAAAATATAAACACTAGTGAACATTTCAAAGAAAACAACAAAAAAGAACGTTGGTAAACTCTCTTATGCGAAATTTGTCGACATTTTTTTGTTTATTTGGGAACGTTATCGCCTGCAACTGCCTAGTTCCATCCTTATGTAAGAGACATAACGCCGCCGAAATAAAACTCGTTATATATACTTTAGGTTGGCGCTATCTAGTGACTATTTAACAAACTATTATTTTTTACTTAAAAAAATGTTTTTTTTATTTTAGTCTTGTTTTTAACTTTACCCTCTTTTTATCCATTTTTTCAATTGATTTTTTTAAATCACCCTGTTCCCAATCCAAACCCCCCCCGAATCAAAAGTCTGGTTACGGCCCTGCTACTTAGGTATTAATTTGTTGTCAAAAACTAACTGTAATTTCAATTTGAAGAAATGACCCTATCTATGAAAATTAATATAACAACTTGTTTGACTAAAACCTTCGATCTTAACCTAATTTAAAATTTATAATTTTCCTCAGTTGTTAAGTGACGACAAAACCAATGAAGAACTGTTATTAAAAAAACACCAAAATTCCCGATTCTCCGGATCAAACTTAACATCCGAAAGAATGACTTTTTTCTAAGTCCGGCCAATGAAGAAGATAAATAAAAATGTTATCTTTAGTGAAGGATAAGGTTAAAGGGGACTAGAGATGGAGAGGGGGTGGTCAGTGAAGCGGTGGTCAGTTACAAATTCAGTTTCTTTTCGGCAGAGGGAAATTGATTCTTGGATATGGGGAATTTTATGTCGTGATTTGATTGGGATCGGGAATTTATGGGGATTAATTCCATTGGGATAGGTAGTGTTTACCGCTATTTTGAGTTGTGCTAATGAGGTTGAGTTTTTGTATTGAAGTGTATTTAAAAGTATTTGTATTGAAATGGATCTTGACATCTAATACCAATTTTACCTTTTCAGTCCCAGTGATGCCATGTGGCTTCATCATGTTTCTGATCATAATTAAAAAAATAAACGGGGTGCCAGCTATTAGGATTAATAGAAAGTATTTTCCAAAGAAAAAAGTTTGCAGAATCGAATGATGTGCTTTTTGACATCATAAATGGCTATCGACGATCAGAAAAAAAATTCTAAAATGATAAAGCCAAATTGTCATTGGGACTGTAAGGGTTAAATGGATGTTTTTTTTATTTTACCAAAAATTTATTTTAAAGCTCAAGAACTGGAATAGTTCATAGAAAATGAACTGAAAATAACTTTTCAAAACTTTTCAAACTTTTCAGTATTTTTGTGTTGTGGTAATGGGCTGACAGTTTTGTAGTGTTTAATTTGGAGCGCATTTAGTAGTTTTAGAAGTAGTTAATTTGGAGCACATTTAGTATTGACCTAGAATCTTTACATTATCATTTAAATGGGTGCTTTGTTTTTTACTTTTTTGCTAAATAATTTATTTTTAAATTCAAGAACATGAATGGTATATAGTAGTTGAAATGAAAATTACTTTTCAACCTCGGGCTGCTGCTATAAAATGTTTATTTGTTTATGAATTGAAGAAGATACACCTTCATTTGAAAGGATCCCATGTTTAAGAATGATATTAATGCAGTGAATATACACGATTGATATGATTGAAGTTAAATGAATATTAATTAAGAATTTTTTTTCTGATTAATGAAGAAGTAAGTGAAAAATATGACAATTATGATTTAAGTTTCATTTAAAGGAGCTTTAAAATGATAAAAGAGAAATAAAATTTGTAATTCTACTGATTTGAAAGAAATTTTTTTATATAAACTTTTTAATTCTGAAAGAAATGTAAAATAAATTTTAATTTTTCGGTGTTCTACTTTTTCAAATTAAGATTAAAAGTTATAATGATGTTTTCCTAAAAAATAACAAGAGAAACTTATAAAGACTTTCTTATAATATTCTTGTGAAAAACAGTTTAAGTTTAAAATTATGAATGTTTTACAAGTTAAAACAATTTAAATAATTAGCAAAGATATCTGCAAAAGGAATTTTTTTGACCGTTAATTAAATCAAACTAGATACATTGCAATATTGTATTACGAAAATAATTTTTGGTCTCAGTCATATACAAATAAAAAGTTGTAGGAAAGTTAAGTACCTACGTATGTACATTTTACTAACTATTAATGAAAGTGCATTGAAACATAAAAAATCCATGAAGCAGTTTTTCAAAGAAAACTTTATTTTTCAAGACATTTTCAGCAAACCTTAAACTTAAGATATTTCTCTGTTATGCATACCAAACTGCAATTGCTGTGGATTCTCTAATTAATAATTGGGATCCTGAAAAGAAAAAAGAACACAAAGTGATTAAAAATACATTCCATTTTAACACAATGGAAATATATTTATTAAACAAAGTACAGTTAGGAATGAAATTCCATCGAAAATTGCGAACAATAATTTAATCAAACTCAAATTACAGAAAAAGAGAATTTTTTAATAACAACTGTAAAATCAAAGTGTTATCGTAATTAGAAGTTCAAAGATAAAAACAGTACTTTCTACTAATAAAGAACAATCAAAATGTTCCATTTACATCAACTCAAAACTGAGAATCGCAAATTTCGAACCCTCACTTAAAATTGTGTTTTTTCAAGCATTGTTTGCATCCCATTTCATTAAATTTCTTATCCTTAATGGCAACATCAAAGAGAGAAAAGTTTCTCTTTTCTATTGTGGCATTCGACCTGTAGCATATAAAAGATCGTCTGTGAGCTTCAATTTCAAGACTACCATAAGAATAAATGGGATAAGGGCACAACTTAACCACTTGCGACCTGGAGTCTCCGTTGGGAGAAATTTTTAAAACCTCCCCACCAACAATTAATGGGTTAATTAGTTCCGAAATTGACCTGGTCCGATAAAAGAAGATCCAAATATCAATTTTCAGTCTTTTATTATAGGTATCAGTCATTTATTTCTATAAAAAATGAAGTTGAATGAGGGTCAATATGATATTGGAAGTCTTTAAAAAAATTAATTATTATTTTTTCAAACTTTTCAAGAAGTTTTTTTAGTACATAGTTAATTTTAAAGGCATTGTGCATTAAAAACAATGAACAATGTTAAAATAATCGTTTAACTACAAATAAATGATACGGCCCTTTTTGTTGCATTTATAGCACAAAAAATGTGTATATTTAGAGTTTAAGGCGTGTCATTAAGTAACTATTCAACATTATTTTTTTTAAAAAAATTCTTTGAAAAACATTCCTTTTAGCATATATTTGTATGTAAAGTATGTTAAGATTATAAGCATATACGTGTAGGATTTTGTTTGGATCTTAAGAGGTTAATGTGGTTTTAAACACTCACATTACACACGTTAACGTTTCTCTAAAAAAATATTTTATACGATTCCTTCAGTTTATTCATGGTTGTTCGGACATTTTTTTTTTAGCTATAATAAATATGGTGGTCATTTCGAAAGTGCAGCCGAAACACCCAATGAAATCGCAGTATACGAAAAAATGAAAACAAGAGTGTTACATAATCTGGAAACATTCCTGTTCCAGAAGTACCAATAATGAAAACAATATAGCAGAAATTGTTGTCACCCATGACGTAAAACTTTCCAATTTTTTTGTAAATGTTCAAACAGCTAAGCTCAGTTTCACTGTGTAAAATAAGCTTTATTGAAATATTTTTTTTACATTTAAAGTAAACTATTTCGCAACAAAAATGTCCATTCTTTATACAAACTACACAAAAATGCAATAAAACAAATCAAAATGCTAAACTAATTGATTTTTTTTTATTAATGCGTACTGCTAAAAATAAATATTCACATTCTTTATGGTACTAAAAATATAAAAAAACACACTTGAATCTTAATAGTATGTCTTAAACATTAACAGGGTGATCCAATTGTATAGTAGGATTAAAACTTGCCCAACTCGCATTCTATTTTTTCCCCTCTAAACATAGTTTGTTGTGATTAATTTGCGATGATCACCTGCCGGTTGTAATCGTTACCGAGGCTAACGAAGCATTTCAAGCGGGCCCGATGATTGGAAAAGCTCCAGACTTGACTCCACTTGATTTGCATTCATTACGCATTCACCCAAAACAACTCATTTACATAGAACGCTGGTTTGGGAAGAAATTCCCTTGTATCAAAGCACGAAATTAGGAGGAGGAAGATCGGACAAAAAATATATTTAAACGTAGAAGAAAAAAATGTGGGTCGGGTGTTTTTTTCAAGAATGGTTGCTTTTGATTGTTGTTAGGATGGCGTAATACTGTTTTTCTCCAAACAAGTGAGATCCGCCACCAATATTTTATTAACATTTGTCGAAAAAGTGTAAAAATTAACTAAAATCATGTAAATGTCTCTAAGAAAGAGTTAATTTTTCATTTATATTTAGCTGTCTTATTAGTGGATAATTATCGATATTCGAGCTTTGTTTACAACAAAAGTTTTATATTGTCTCACACTGTGTTAATTCTCAAAATTACTTTTAAATTATAAACTACTAATTTAATTTTATTATTTATACATACTACTTCAAAACCATAATTATCTATACACTCTTTAAATATTAAAAATATTAAGGTACTTGATTTTAATAGCTTATTTCTAAAAGATACTGAAAAGCTTACGGAGTGAGACTATAGCCGATTCACTCATTAAATACCAATACCAGCTTATATTTCACAAATATGGTGTATGAAGAGACTAAATTGATCGGGTTTATATTTACTGTTTAAAAAAAAACTATATTTGATACTATTTACATTACTCCGCAAAATACTTTCATTTATCACAACAAAAATGTACCATGAACTGTTAACTCGATGTTTTCAAGTTTCAAATTAAGAAAATGTTCCTGGAAGAACTTTTGGAGCTGTCACAGATATGACCCTTTGTTGTCTAAGTCCAATCTTGTTTCTTCGTAACCTTTGAACTCTCTTTCGATATTCAAATTCCGAAGTTTCTGATTATTGTTCATAATGCAAAGGAATATAAAGTACTGTTTACTTTTACATGGAAGAAGTGTCATTTTTCAAGCCTTTCATTTCGATATCATATCTATGAATTTTTTAGCCATATATTGCCGTACCTTAAAAACTATTAAATAAAAAAAATTAAATTAAAAAAAATTAACTGTTAGATAATACAATTCTGAAGTATCTGATTATTCCTCACAATGCAAGGGAATACAAAATACTGTTTACTTTTACATGGAAGAAGTGTCATTTTTCAAGCCTTACATTTCGATATCATATCTATGAATTTTTTAGCCATATATTGCCGTACCTTAAAAATTATTAAATTTAAAAAATTTAAAATATAAAATAATTAACTATTAACAATATTTAGTTAATATATATCTAATAATCCTTTGTTTAATATCAGTTCCTTAAATAATATTTGAATAACTCCGTGTTAAAATAAAAGCATGTTCAGAATGACGTGTGAAGCTTTTCTTAAATTTTAAAGAACAGGTAAAAATATTTCATCAATGAGTCTTTTACATCTTTTAGAATCAGTGTAAAAAAATCCGATCGCTACCCTCGGAGTAATGTTTTTTTAAGCATTGTTTTACTACTTTCTTTTAAGTTTGAGAGTTTTGTGTCTCGTCTTATATCGTTCAAGAGAAGCGTTTTTTCTCTTTTTTTTGCTCTTTAGAAACAAAGAAAGAACAGAAACTGTTCTGCATAATAGCTAAACCAATTACGAATGTGTGTTTCTCCCTTAGAACCTATCTTTTTTTGGTATTTTACTCACAAGTTGACTTTGCAGAAATATAAATAAATCGAAGAGAAACTGTAGAACTAAGTTTGCTGTTAAGGAATATAAAAACGGATTTGATCGAAGTTATAACTCTTATGATACATGTTGTTTCTTTTAACCCTCTAATGCATGAATTTTATTTTCATCCCCAATATATATATATATATATATATATATATATATATATATATATATAATATAGCTATATATATATATATATATATATATATAATATATATATATATATATATATAAAATATATATAATATATATATATATATATATATATCTTTAATACTCACACATTATGGGAAAAATACTAAACAAATTTAACTGCATTAGAATTTAAATAATTTCAATTTTTTAATTTTTTTTAATTTGACAAAAATCAACTGCAAAATTCCAATTTTGATAATAATGACTAGAAAACTACTAAAAATATTTCAAAATAACCCTTTTTAACTGTGATTAATTTTTCAAAATAATGTATTAGTATTTAGTACTAATATTATTATTCCTTAAATACTGCAAAAACGTAATTTCACAAAAGTTAATAACCTCACTCTTTTCGAATACACTTTAATACTTTCATCTATGAGGATTATTAGTAACTAAAACTTTAAAATGAAATGTAATAGATGAAAAAAAACGCAAATTTGTCGAGAGGGAGGTCTACTTTAATAGAATAAAGTGGATTATGCTACTTGTTACCAAACGGTAACAGTATGCATTAGAGGGTTAATAAAAATTGTTTTGACGATAATTAAATTATTGTCTATAATGCTTTATAGTATTAAACATGTTAAAAACATAAAAGTATTTTTATTTCTACCGTCGAAAACGAGATTGTTGTACCAGATCAAAAACGTGTATGAAATAGTTACCTTTATGTTTCAATTATCTTAGTGAACTTCATAGAAATATTTCCATGTATAAAACGCGATCCGATTTAACCCCTTCAATTATCAAAGTTTAAAGATAAACTTTTAATTACTAATACAATTAAATATCCATAAGAATCATTAAACTCTTCACAACTTACCACAATCAATGAATTATTCACTTAATGAAATGAAACCCTGGGTCATCACCATCACCTGCCCACAGTATACAGAGTAAATAAGAACACAATCGAATCGAATTTGAAATCGATAAAATAGGCCTAATTGTAATGAAGGACTTATTGGAACAGTGGTACAAATACACTTTTTTAAGGGAATGTATTTTTTTTTTTTGCATTATTGGTATGGTATGGTATGGTTCATATATATTCCAGCTTGTGTGCTTGCTCAGAGAACCGCTTTCGTCAAGTGGAACAGTCACAGAAAGAGTTTTTACAAACACAAGAGACCCACAAAGAAAGGACAAAACAAACACATAGACAAATGACAGCATTTATTGACGGTCACAAACATCATCCATGCCTGACCGGGATTCGAACCCGACCCCAGCAGCTCAAAAGACGCGGCGTTTTTTGCATTATTTAACTGGGTTGGGTTTTGTATTTCAGGTTTATGGCTTCACTTGAGGCGTCCTTACATCAGATATCATCCGTAATATTTTTAAGTTTGCATCTAAACACTTATATTGACTCTACACAAACCTGGTTAAGTAACGAGCTCGACTACTGAATGGGCACTTAATGGAACTTCGAGTGTCATCTTTGGCTAAGGCTGTCGGTATTTTCCTCTCAACACATTTAACGCGGAATTATATCACAGTATACTGTGGGAGGGGGTATTGTTTGCTTTTTAGGAAATTTGTAATTTGGTTAAAGCTGTAAATGTTGTAATACAAGCTTTTTTTTAAATGTAGTATTTTATTTTCATTTTGTCCCGAGTATTCAGGTTGTCATATGAAGACTTATAAAAGCAACTTGAATAAAAAATTTTGTCAAGATAAATCATAACAAGCAAAAGTTTATTTTCAACAAATTTATTACTTGTTGTTTGATTTGCAAGACCCCAAGTTGTGAATCGATCCGATTTATCTTCCTACAAAGAGTTTCCCGCCTTAACCCCTAGGCAACACGAACGACCACCTCGCGTTTCTGTAAAAGTTGTTTCACTGTTATATGACATTTATGTCAGTAAAGAAAACCAAAAGGGAAACAAACGCGTCACATTTATTACACAGTTTTCGGCGCTCGAAGCTCCGTCTCCGTAAATAAAGTTTGTAAAGCAGTAATAATGAGGTTGAGGTGTCTTTTTTTAATGGTTTTGATGCGAATGGTTTGGTAGCGCAATCAAAGAACACTAAACTGACTCACTACTACAATTAGTTCATTTGATTAACTTATTAACTACGCCTTTATTAAGGTAGGCGAGTACCCAACATTCTAAAAATTTTTTTACTTTAATTTTTAGTATTTTGGCTATAGTGATTTCAAATATTAATGAACAAATGCTTTGGGCAATTTGGGGCAATTTTATTTATATTTATTTTATTTTAAACGGTGTTTTTCAACTAAAAAAAAGGGGTTTACGTAACACTTACTAGCATTAAGTCATTAATTCACCTGAATTTTTTTAATTCATATTACATTATTTATACATCCTTTGTGTTATAATCTCGTGTAATAAAGCCTCTTTATTTAAAAAAATGTCCAAGTGTAAGAAAAAAAAACCTCAATCAATTTTGTGGTTAATTTTTAACATTTTTCCTAATAACTTCTTTTCCTGTAATTTCCTAGTTTGTAACTCTTAAGGGTCATTTGTATGTACAGTTCAAAACGAAGAAGAATTTAGCACATATTTAATGCTTATAGGAAAATTCAATGTGGTAGACTTGTTGTCGAAACTCTTTTTTTAGAAAAAGACCGTTTAAAATAAATAATATTTAAATAAAAAAATATGGCTATATGCCAAATAGTATTATTCATTATATTTGAAATCTCTATGCCAAATTTGGAAAAGATTAAATTAATTGTAAAAATTTTAGAATTTTGGGGAATTTGGGGTATTCGCCTACCTTAATACCATTTACACCTTCGTTTCTGAAGAAAGCGTTAAATGTAAGTTATTTAAATTGGTAACTGAATTTGCTTTACATAAATTATCCATAATTGTTATCTTTATTTGTCCTATATTTTGTTATGTTAATTTTAACCAAACTACAGCTACGTACGGCTACTCACAGCTACGTATATAGATGATAAACACTGGGTTAGACAGATAAACAATCAACCTATCAACTATTAACTATTGTCCTATTCATTTTTACTGACTCTGTACTTGGCTCAAATGTCGTTACTAGAATACACAGACAGAGTCAGTTACCTAAGGAAACCTAAGTGTATGATTCGTATAATAGTCAATGTTGAATCAAAATCTTAATTTTGTTTTCAAATAATCATCAATCATTAGTAGCTTTGTGAACTCGTGTATTTTAATGCTTTATCTCCTGTTTTTGAATAAAGCAGAATGCATTACAGTTAACTGAAAATTGAACATTCCATGTTACTAAACTTTGGGGAAATTATAATGGGTCTATTGGTCTAGTCATGGAAAATCAGGGCATGACATAATGGACATAGTTTACCACTTTTATCCAAATTTCTGGGCTCATGGAAACATAGGGGGCGAAGATTAAAAATGAAATTCCATGATGTTCCACCCTTTCTGGGCTGTCGTCGAGGGAATGAGGAATCAATTTTGCAAATTTCACCAGTGCCCGAAATCACGGCGATGTAGAATTTTTTGTTTTGAAATTCCGATGCAGCGTCAATACTTTGAATTAGATTCCGAGGGATTTTTTGAAAAACAGCCCTATCTGGTTCATCATTGTTTGGAAGTATGCCGTTTCATTTAGAGGCTATCTGACCCAGCCCGTGAAGTCTTTGTTAATTTTGACAATGAACTACTACTTAAACTCGATTAATTGACAATTTAAGTATTCGCTGTAGTGTACGAAGCTATATACAATGTAGAAGTGCAGTCTAAGCATTTTACATGTGTTCGTGAACAAAGATTTACGAAAATCATTGCCGTGTTAGTGAAAAATTTATGAATATGTAATAGCTTTAGATTGTGTAAGCATTAAAACCCTCTAATGCATGATTTTTAATTTTTACTCCAAAGTAAAATATAGATTTTTCTTTGATGGTTATACATAAAGGGAAAATTATATTTTTTAAAAATTAATCTCGAACTTAATTATTCAAATTTTTAAAAATTTGGCATCCCTATACATTTAACGTTGTAGATAATTCATTAAATTTGACAAACTTGTAATCTTTTAGATGCGTGCAGCATTACATCTACTTCTTAAAATATAGTTAACTTTTCATTATAAAACACCAATATGGCTTTCAGTAGATAACAAATAGCTAAACTTTTCCAACATCATATAATACAGTTTAAAGTCAAAAAAGATTAAAATCCCCAAAAAGCAAAAGTAGAGGTTTAAATAGTCAACATAGTTTGGTCCAAAATTAATAAACTAAATTTTATAAACGCGCTATCTTATCAATATTTTAAATTTACTTTTTATGAAATTCACATTTCTGATTCACGCGTGCTAAATGTATCTGCTTAATCAATCACACCCGAATCTAAGTAACAATTCTCGTTTCACCTTTCCCGTGATTTCGCACGATTTCTCACACCACACCGATGCCTCGATCGCGTGCTCGGTCATTAACAAACCCATTCGTCCGTCCCTACCAAAACGATAAGTGCATCATTCGACTCGAATTTCGGCATTTAGAAGACCCCCCTTCTAGCGTATAATTCCGCACACTACCCCCTTCGCACATAGACCACACATGAATAAGAGGGGTTGCCGGTTATTGAATTCTAAAATCGCCAAAATTGAAAAATCTTCATAACAAGAAAAATTTTATTTAATTTTCTGGCAGTTTATTTGATATTTTTAGCGAATATTTGAGAGTAAGTACTTTTTTTTATGTTATGTTGATTTGGAAAGTTACTCTGCCTATATTTAGAAAATCTGTAGATAAAGTTAATGAAAGAGTAATCATCTTGGGGTACCTTGCTTTTCTATATAAAGTTTCACAATATGCGTGCTTACATAAAAGAAAAATAATGAAAAACATGTATATTTGATATTCTCTCTTTTAAAATCCCAAATCAGTACTTTAACCTTTTAAAAAAAAAACAACAAATTCTAATGACCAAAGAGAAATGATTCAATGCACAAAATATCAGCAAGGATTTTCATAAATTGGTCAATGATATTTCATTGGTGAGGCGAAGTTAAGTATCAACTACATTTGTAAGAAAATTAGCAAATGAACTTAATTTTTATGTTCACTTATTTTAGATTTTTAGAGTGCATATGTCTATGTACAATGTGAAGAAAATATATTGCATAAAAGAAAATAGGCCGTATTTGGACAACATAAAAGAAAATATGTTGTCATTGGACATTTTACAAGAAATGTTCTGTCCTAGGAAAATCTGAATGAAAATGAGTTGTCATTTGACAACATAAAGGAAAATGTGCTGTCGATTGGAGAAAGAACTTGTTATTTTGAACCACGGAAGAGGGTCTAGACCGAACAAAGTGGGTCTTCAACGTTATCTCGTGCAAGAAAAGCATCGTGATGACATTAAACTAACTGTTAAAATTTTTCGTTCAAGATTGCACCTGTCCTGGAACTTTCTAGCTGCGGCCATTATTAAGAGTTTTGATTTACCGCTATTGAGGTCTATCACAGCTATGTGTTTACTCCAAAATTGGCAAATTCACGCTACAAATAGTTGGGGCAGCTAGAAAGTTTCAGGATTCAGGTGCAATCTCGAGTTAGAATTTTTAACATTGTATGCAACAACAACAAAAGATTTTTTTATTAAAGAAAGTGATATGATAATAAAAAATTTAACAAATCCTTAAAAACAATTGAAATTAAATTGTTTAGTTACAAATTTTGATGTTGTAATTACCGAATTCGTTTTTAGATGGCAGTGTCAATGACAGTATTGTATCCAAGGATCTTATGCCTAACGCCCTACCAACTGGGTTCCGGCACTCCTTAACACGGCACCAAAATGACGATACTTCGCCAAAACATATACCAGCACTATCAGGTCTTTAAACCACCCCCATATACGAGTATATACACACAGTTAAAATGACGAAATAGAAAATAGGGGGGTCGGAAACCCAATACTACCTTAATCTATCGCAAGGGGGGGGGAGGGGGAGTATAGGTACAGTACAGTACACACACGCCACGTGATAAATAAGTAGCAAGTGTGAATTGCCGAGGGTTCAGGGTGGGGGGGGGGTTCCTGAGGAATTTTGATAAATGATACTTTAGCACACACATCAGTAACAGGGGTTGTGAAGTTTAGGAAATTAATATTCGGTTTGGTCTTCTCTGACGTGCCAGATTTGGTCATGGGGGGAGGGGGGGGGGTTATGGATGGTTTGTGTGTGTGTGGTGTGGGAGGTAATTGCTTTAAATTGCGCTGGACCACATTGTGGGAAAGATATCAGCGGTTATTCGAGCTCTTTGATTTCTGGGAGTTATTGATAGTTTTTTTATTCCCCCGTTTATCTGGGGATACGTTCGGTGTTTGAAACCGGTTTCATTTTTTAAAAAAATTAATGAAATTTTTCTTAATTTATGTTAATGATTGTGAGATAATGATTTAATGTTATTTGACCTTGATAAACTAAATAATGGGGTAACTTTGGCCCATGCATAAAAACCTAGCTAGTACTGAATTTCTTCTTGAATATTTTTTTACTAATAGGTTAAGGCAATGCTCAAGCAAATTTTTAAAGAGCATATCTAATGGGGATGGACCATTGGGCTTGATACCCATTTTATCCCTTAAATGGGTCGATAAAATGGGTACCAAGCATGCTTGGGAATTAAGCACTGGGGGTTCCACGTAAGGCCGACCATCTTACCGGGACATATGCCTAGGACCACAGAGCCCTTGGTCCTGAACGCTGAAATGGGCATGGCAGGTCCTGGCTCACTAATGGGGTGTTGCGCCGAGAAGTTTCGTTTAATTTTTAATATAATAGGAAGTTATTAGCATGGGCTGAAATTACCCCATTAGATAGTTCTTTTTAAAAATGAGTTACTAGTCAAATTATTATAAACCACTCTTAGGCAACAGTAAAAATCGCCAGTTTATCGAAACAATTTTTAGCAAGAAATATTCACTGTAAGAATTAAATGCCAAAACATACTTTTTTACCATAAAAAAAGTTTCACGAAAAATATCCTTTCAAATTGCAGGTAAACAGGACCCAATTAGAACCAAAAAAATCCCAACAAAAAATCAAAAACTCTCAATGAAAAAATACAAGAGAATAAAAAACCAATCGTCGAGTACCAGGGTCATTTTCTTTTCGAGATGCCTCAAGAAAAAACTCATTTCAATTAGTAAAACATGGCACCCAAAGAAGATTAAATTTTTTAGATATCAGCGTGTGGGCTTGACAAAAATGTAACTTAGTTTTTGGCGAAATGTAAAGTTTAAGAAGCCTTTTGCTTTTAGACGGTATCTGTTCAAAGTATCCAAAGTCTATAAAGTCAGAATTTATTGCTTACTGATGTTTGTTGGGGTTATCTGAAGTAACTTAAGTCCGTTTCATTGATAGCTACTACATCATAGCTAAGTGGATAATATTTATAATTGAAGGTGGGGGGGGAGGTACTTTAAAAACTCACTTTATCTAAAGGTTTAACTAGAATATAAGGGTTGGCTACATCATGGGCGACTTTTGATGTT
The DNA here is from genome assembly GCA_023701765.1 of Hylyphantes graminicola. Lineage (NCBI taxonomy): Eukaryota > Metazoa > Arthropoda > Arachnida > Araneae > Linyphiidae > Hylyphantes > Hylyphantes graminicola. The sequence goes on along the minus strand of CM043120.1, from coordinate 33,023,916 downwards.
GGTTAATTTAACAAAATCACCAATAGGGGAGGGGGGGGGGGTTGGAGCACCTTATACTTTAGTTATACATTGTAGAATGGGCCTATGCAACTGAACTCTTCAATTGTTTTCTCCCCTTAAGGGACATGTCTAAATTGCGGAGGTAGCGACAGATGGCAACATCTGTCATATGTGTTTGTGTGTGTCTTGGTGTCCTACTTGACGATGGTTTATAAGCGGGTCCTTGCGACCAAGCACACAAGCCTGAAAATATATTTCTACCAACCAACCAACCAACCAATCAATTGTTTTTCCATAAGCCTCCATTTACCACATATTTATGCAGCATTATTTAGCCTTGAAATAAGTTGGAAATATGGAATAATGATTTTTTTACTTTTAATTTTTCCATACTGTTTAAAGTTTATATCAGTTATGCAGAATTAACAGTTTTAAAATGTATTATATTATAACTTTAAAGGAACATTACCTTACACCACATGCTGCAACAATACTTTACGGTTTAAAACTGACAGTTTTCTGTTCAGTTTTAAACCAGCAATTCTACGAAATATTTTTTTAAAGTGTAGGATATCACAATAACTTATAAATCTTCGCTATCTCCATTAGTCTGTTTATTTAAACTTTTATTTTTAATCACTAACCGATTCAAACAAAATCCTTTAAAATGTAGTTACAGCGCCGTCAAATTCCATTCTGGAACATGTTTTTCTTCTGATTTCAATGTTTTTGTTATTCTGAGTATCACGGAGACATTTTTTTCTGGTATCATTTGGGGTCTCGGGTGTTTTAACATGGGAAAGCAGGTTCCCAGGTTTGTTTTGGACTCGCTTGTCAACCGAAATGGTAATTAGAGCTGTTTTCCCCCTACCCTGAGATTTAAAAAAAAAAAATATTTTTACAAGTTTTTTAAAAACGTTTTTTGGAATAACTTTTTTTTAGAAATCAAATTGATAAGTTTGGATGAGACTTTTGATGGAGGGGAATCGTTTTTAATTTGGTTTTGAAAATTAATTTCAGACATGGAATGGAATTAATTTTTCATGTCGCGATATTTTAATTTTTTTCAGCATTAATTTTTTTCTATGATTGATGATAAATGTGTGGCATTATTGGTTTTAGATTTTTAAAAATTTGAACTTAGTTGTAAAGATATGTGAACATTTTTTGTTTAAATATAAAATGTATACATTTTAAAATCAAAAACAGATTTATGATGAAGTTATTAGTATATAAAATTGTCAAATGTATTCTCTTAACTTTGTTCTGAAAATATATCGAATGGTTACAAGAGTTTTTACAAGTAATGATAAGTTGTGCTTAGGTAAATATGTAAAGTATGAGGAAGGGAAGGAAGGTTATAACTGCTAGTACATAATGCAGGCATATTGACCAGATAAGATGGTAAGGAAGTATATTGCAGATGTCAACGTAGTTCTCTTGAGTTTTTTTTTAATTTACTGAAAACCGAATATTTTTGAGCAGAAAAATGAATTAAACTGTAAAGTGTAGAAGTAAAGTAACGTACACTCTTTAAAAAAACGAGCGACTTTAACTCAGTCTGAGATAATTTTCACTTCTTTTGGTGTCGAAAATGCACTTCCCTTATAGGAGTGGATTTCACTCTTTTGATTTGTTGAACCTCCAACTATCTTAACAACAAACGAGTGATTTTAAGGCGATTAGAAGTGATTTAGGAGTTAATTTTCACTCCGTTCCAGTGCCGAAAATGCACTTCTCCTATAGGAGTGGATTTCACTCGTTTGTTTTAACTTTAAGAGTGTAACGTAGTGTTTCTGAAGACTAAACAACCCGTATCCACCACAAGGTGCGTACCCTATGACGAACACCAAGTTGCTTCAGGTAATATACTACAGTATTTGCTATAATCTAGAAGGCTGGTAAGAATACAGTAGTAAATAAGCGCCATCTAGAATTGGATGTTATTGGAGGTTGCGTTTGTGGCGGACAACTATAAAGGCTTTATCGGAACGATAAACTATTCGATCATTTTCTTCATTAACTATCTGCATAATTAACAGTCGGAAACATTATCAAGTTAATCCATCAGAATGCCTTTACGTTTAGCTTGGTAAGTTAGGCCTCCTTATTCTTCACATTTGGCGACCGTCAGAGGAAAACAACTTGGCAACCCTTTGAGCAAACTTAGCGTTGCCACGTGCGAAACGTAACCTCCGAGATGGTGTGACTGTTGCTATTTCACTGCACAATGGGGGAGCCCAGGTAGAACTTTAATCAGCCCCACTTACCGCCCGACGAAGAGGGGGGGAAAGGGGGAATCAGGTCCCCGCCCCGGCTTTAAATTGAATCCTCCGAAAACTACTTCGCGGAAAACGCACACACAGAAAATCTGACGAAATTGTTTCCATTCCCCCTTTCACAATAGAACAAAGGGAGATTTAATAATATTCGTTCGAAAGGTAGGTGGGGGGAAGAGGGGGGGTGATATTCGAAAATGCACCGGTGTGGGCGGTATTCGAAACGAGAGAAGCGTCAAGTAATTGGCGGTTTACGTGTGATGCGTGCCCGTTCGGAGGTTTTCGGGAAGAAAACAGTTGAATTTTCGCGTGTCCTCCCACTCTCTAGACGTGGTTGGTCCATTAAGTGAAGTGAAGGGAAGAACAAACTCGAAAATGGCCTTCGCGCATGCGCAGTTACATTCGATTCCGTTTATGGCCATTTTTTTTTGTCTGTTACTTTTCGAACAGTTATTTTTTACTTTTTAAACCTGGAAATAAATTGATGTCAAGACCAGAAAAGATCTGGAGAAATAGAATTCTTTTATTCTTTTTTTTGAGCGGGAAAAATGGGAACGAAAATAACGTTTAGGCAAATGGAATTTCGAATGAATGGAATAAGAGGGTGGAAAGAAGAATGAATGGTTTATGGTGCGAATCTCCTGCTCAACAGATGAAGAGTTGGAAAATGGAATTTTTGGATTTCAATTTTCTCAAGCTGTTACCAAATAATTTTACTTTGTAGCGAACCTTTCTAATTGAAAATGGGAGATTCCCATAGAATAAGAAGACTTTTCATGAATATTATTAATTCATAGTATGTTTCAGTGCAAGGTTTTATTCAGACACTTGATTAAACTTTTACAGACGTGAGAGACTTGTTTATTCCTGCATTTATACACAAAGATAATAAATAAGTAAACTTTGCGAAAAATATCATTTTTGTAATTATTCTTATTAATACTTATTCTTATTATATGGCACTTATAGTTAACCACTTTCTTTTGCTTGAAATCTTTCTAGGGATAAATAACTGCTCAAGACTAAAAGGATCCTGACTATGAATAAGTGCAGAATGCACTTTACTACTATGGATGAATTTAAGGATAAAGCCATACAACATGAGTTAAACATGGTTTATGATGGATACAAATTGTGATATCTGAAAAACAATGATTGTCTTAACAGAAAGAAGAAATTTCTTATGTCTAAGGACATTATATGCAATAACTGTGCTTCAGTACGATTTTGAAGAACTAGAGTACATTAAAATACAGGGTTAGGCAAGGCAAACTTCAATAACAAGGCCAGAGAAGCTTTCCCACATATGACAGTAGGCGGAATTGTTGACGTCACTGTTCCGAGTGCCGAAGATCGAGAAACTATTTTGGACGAATTTGGAACCCTAAAAATGTTGTCAGTCGTGAACGAGTGGTTTTGAACAGATTTCGAGACAGGCTATCTTAATCTTCGGAACAACGTCACTCGGAACTATGACATCAAACTTTCCGTCCCCGAGCGTGTTTTTGAGAGCTTCATTGGCCTTAGTAGTTGAGTATTCTGTGGGTTAGGCCCTGTTATTGGCGACCTCGTCTGTTAGTATGACCGTATTCTCCATTTCAATGCAATCAAGTAATGACTTAAAAATATGGTAGAGGGGATCTTCTAAAGTTGGAGACCAGTAAAAAACAGAGCATTGCTTAGACATCTAACCACGGCCAAAGAAAATGATGATTATGTCTAAACTTTTGACGAACAAGGATCCTTCAACTTCATCATTCGGATAAATGTCACTGAGATGTTCGAAATGTGTACTGAACTATTTGGATTTATTCCTCATTCACTAATTTGTCCGTAAAATATTCTTTAATGCAAAATAAGATTTGTTCTACTAGTTCAATATGAAATAAGAAATAATATTTGTTCTACTTATGATTTGTTGTTACAAAAATAGTTCAAATTCTTAACTTTATCGTTAACTTTCTTCTCATTCCGAGTTGTAAAAATACTTTTTCTTGCCGTATGCAAAGCATAACCCTTTTAAAAAACAACTATTAATCGACATTTTGGACTTCCGCAAGAACCAACAACATTCATCTATGTTGTCCTATATTCTATTTGGTCACTGCATTTCCCCACAAGCCACTGGATCATTTTTGACTGACGTGATCCAAATAACCACTATCGGGTGTGAGTGGGGAGTTGATATTGGTGGCTCTTCGCAGTTATCGGTCCCCCACAAGTGGTCAACCATTTCAATCACTGGACGGCCATTTATCTGAGCGGCAGGTGGTCATATAATGGACACCGGACAGACAGACTGACCGTTCGTGTTGACGCCTGGTTGAATCTCTCACTTTCTCCTGCTCAGGGTTGGGATATAGATTAATCCGGAAGAGTACCGAGCTCTGAGGGGTTTGTTGGAAAAGTATTGGTTCGTTAGAAAGCTTATAGAAAAATCGTTTAAAACAGTTCAAAAATATTTTACTTACAATTATTAATTTTTCATAATAGAAGAGCATTTTGTTTGATGATTTTAAGTTTGAAAAATCTCTGTTCAATTTTTTCCCATATATTTTTACTTAAATATTAGATAATCTATTTGTCATTTTAAAACTAATGTTATAATAAAGTGATAAATGTTATAATTTAAAGATTTGGCTTTATGATTTTCAATTTTTTTTAATTATACATTCTAATCTTATAAAAATGCTCAATCCTATTCCTATAGATAAATCGGCTCAAGTTTTGCCCTTTTACACCCGTTCGGGTTCGAATTTAGAAAAATGGCTTCTTAAATGACGCCTACGATATAAAAAGAATAAGCTTCTAAATTTGGTATCTGTATCTCTAGTTGTTTTGGCTGGGCAGTGAGTCAGTCAGGATTTTGTTTTTATTATATACATACATAGAATATAGATAGATATTTTAGGTGAAAGCATGTGTTTTTATGCTTTTAATCCATAGAGAGTTTCTTGTGAACTTGTGGAGGGTGTTTGAAATTCGGATTTTCATAAAGCACCTTATGCATACGGCTCAACCAATTATTAGACTGGCTGATGACTGATTTTTGAAGCGAAACAAATCATCTCCTAGTTCAACACTGCAAGACACACACGAAACTATCTACAATCCCGATCCCGCGCTCATGCCTCATTGGGTACAGCACCAAAAAGCTTTTTGCCATCCTCCTGTTCTTATACTTGCTTTCACCAAGGACAAAAAAGTCCCTTCTTGTACCGGAAAGTCCCCAGAAAAAAATACAAGAATTGGGTAGGGATGTTAAATAAAATAAAATTGCGACCGATTTCCACCGTTTTTTTTACCATAATATAATCGCTGGAATTTAAATCTTAAAATGAGAAGCTGAAACAAAGAAACATGTCATTAAAAATATCTTTGAACGTTCTTCTTTCGTCAAAGCCATTTAATTAACGGATCGTGCTACCGAATCACAATATCAAATCCAATGTATGAATAACGTCATACGTTTGGACTGGTACACGTTAAATCTGCAGTGGTCCAAAGCTCTATAGGGACGCTATAAAGTTGCAAGGTTACCCTTGGTGACTGCTCAGATGTCGGCTCAGTCACTTTAACGTGGTCAAAAAATTAGTAGGCTAGTTGTGGCTCCACATCGACTACTTATTTTTACCCAAAATGTGCAGAATTTCATTACAGTGTAGCTAAACTTAAGTCTTAAAATTTGAAATTTCAGGTTTTTCTATGTTTTACGTTTTTAAAAGAAACATTTTTCTCGTTATCCAATAAATTTCGAGTGTCTTTTCTAAAACTAAAATCATGCCTCAACTTTACTATATTTTGAATTTTATGATCAACTACTTTTACTTTAATTTACACTCATATTTTACCAAAGTTTGACCTACAACACTCACACTTAAAAACTGTTCTATAACTAAAATAACTTTTTCACAAATATTGGGGGTGCACGGAACAAAAAAAGAACTTTCCAAAAGAAACACAGCCAATGTGATTGCACTTTTGTCTGGGGGTGGTGGGGGAGGGGACCAGGGACAGAGGATTTTGATTACATAAAGCTTTTTCTGTCCCCTGACTTCGTTTTTTTTTATTGTATGCAAATGACGGTAGTTTGGGTCGACAGTCTTGTGCAACAGAATTCAATTCTCTGCCTCTCTGAAAACTTGTTTTTATAGATTTATGAGGGGGTTCGGTTTTTTTCGGGTGCGTTTGTTGAAAATAATTCGACAAATTGACCATGTAAAGTTGTGTGTTAATTTGAAGGATTAACTATTGATATGAATCTTTTTTTGAATTATAATGAACATATTTTTAATGACATTAACTGAATCCTAATATAACTGGGAAAAGGAAAATAAAACTTATTTGACTCTTTTGTTCCGTGAAAGAAAGCTACTTTGAGTTGTTTAGCACTTACAATTATATATACATGCTAATTATTTATTAATTTACATATGATAATTATTAGTTACTTTGTGAACATACTGTTTTTATAAGTGTTTGCATTGTCAAAAGATAATTTTCCAGAAGTATGCGGTAAATAAAAAATGTATGCGTTTACCAAAATAATTTTCTGAAATTTTGTAAAGATTTTGGACAAAACTCAAATTATGTTAAGGTCAATATTTTGTAAAACCTTACAAAACTGTAAGTGCATGCCCAATTCTAACTGTTGTGTAATGAAAATGATAATGAAAATAATGTACGGATTTTATTAAACCGACGTTCGTCTATTAAGGCCGTTCCATGTAATTATCAAAAAATCGATTTTTTTTAGTATTAGTGTAAAATACGTTTCGAGAGCTTTCCAACTATGCCCTTTGTATGTCATTCAGAAATTGAATTCAGTTTTTGAAGGTTTAGGTACCATTTTCTTAAAAACTATTTCATGTATAGACCAAAATTTTTTACAGGATAAATGTTTTAGAGTGTTTCACTTACTGGAATGAGCATTTATAAAAAATTGAGAAGCGTGAAGCAAAGCTCACACTCTCCAAAGTATTACTAAGATATCGTCAATCCGTTCGTTGACCCTTTTTGACTACTGTAAGTTCAATCAATCAAAGTCGCCATTGAATGGACCTCCTCCTATTATATCAGTTATAGTTTGGAGAATCTGAGTTTTTCAACTACAAACTTAACGAATTAAATTTTGTTCAATATTCATTGGTTTCTTAAGTTTTTTCGAAAACTTTCTATCTCTGATATGAAAAATATAAAAAAAGTTTTTCAAAAAGTAGTAGTTAAATTTACTAATCTTTTTTAAACTTTAACTTTTTCCATATCAACTTACAACAATATTTATATCTAAATAAATTGCTTTTTAAATTCAAGCACTTATATGTAAAATTTTTGTTACACTGCTCAAAACAATTAGGGGAGCACTTTGCGTACTTTTGTTAACCCTTTCCGTTTCAGCGCTTTGTTTTTCATTCTAAAAATCTAAAATTTGTGAAATAGATTCCTTATGCATCCAGAATGAAATGGTAAAAAACAGGCAGAAAAATATAAATTTTTTAAACTAAAATTTAAGGGGGGAAAATTGGAATCAAAAATTAAGAATAAAGTATAACAATAATTTTTTTTAAATTTTCATTTGCAAAAAAGAGGTCAAATCAATTTTTAAACATCTGAGAATGCAAGAGTGAAGAATTTAGAATCAATTTATTTCATAAAATTGTTTTGGGAGTGAATTTTATTTTACCATGTTTTAATATTTTCATTTGATTGAAAAAAACATTATTTACATCCTCAAAATACATGATTCTTTCATCTATTTATAAATTAGTGCAAGTTCAATTTAGTGAGAAAAAAATCGCAAGCTCATGATTCCAAATGGAAACTTTGGGGTTGAAGGAGTTTTAACCATGCGCTCCCCTAATTGTTGTGAGCAGTGTATATAGTAAGTTCAAAATAAAAACCCTTTAATTTATTTGTTGTTTGCTTTTTTGTATGTTTGAAAACTCTTCTACTTGCCCCCTTTTCTCATACTTTTAAAGAATTCTGCAATTGAAGATGAATACTACAACTACATTTTTTTAAAATATACGTTTTACATTCATATGCATTATTTTCTTTCGAAATTTTTTTTTAAAAAAATACAGTTTTCTAGTTACTACATGATCGAAAATTTTAAATGCATGGAAATTTTCGTTCCATCAACATGTTTTGTTAACCTTCCTATCGAAAGATGGCGCTGCCTACTCAGCAGAAAATACATTCCAAATATAGCAAATATCCTTTAAATACTTGTACATTAAGTATACTAGAATTATTCGGTAATACTAATTAAAAAAATAAATGCCAAAAGAGTGACGTTTCTTATTTTTACGGTACATATAAATCCAAAAGTTATTGTTTCACATAAAAATAAGCATTTTTATAAACAAAAATGTGTACTTCCCAAACTATCTGTATCAATGTTTGTTATGTATTTATGTAAAAAAAATATTTTAAAATCATTTTTTTTTAATATAAGTTCACTGGTTCACTATTTTTTTTAAATAATTAACAAAGAAAAATATTCATTTATAACTAATCCTTAAAGAAATTATTATAATTTTTTAAAACATATTTAAAGAAATATGTTTGAAAAATTTGTTAGGAAAATTTAAATACTACTCTATGAGAAGTTAATTTTGAGTTCTATCCATTTAAAGCTAAACATCATCCAAAAAACAATCAAGGAAAAAAAATTGAAATTTAAGATTGTTAATGAAATTTGATAGTGCCAAATATCTCTCGTGTCGGCTTTGGCGGGTGATTTTGCTTAGCCTAATTAGATTTGTTATATTTATTAACTCTTAATCTATGAAATCATCATTACATTTAAAAAATATATATATTATTCACGCTGTTTCGATTGAAAAAAACTGTAAAAAAACTGATACAATTTGTAATTTTTTTATAGTTATACAAACTACACTGTATTGAGAAAGACCTTACGTCTCTACACAGGCCCTAATCATTGTCTTTGCTTACAAGGACAGTCTATAGGGCACTTTATTTTAGGGGGCTTCGAAATTAACTGTAAACCTATAAATTTCGCTTCACACCTTACAAATTTAAATACTTTTATGACAAAAAGTACCATGGTAGAATGATATTATTATATTTGTTGATTGACCTTACTATTTAGGGTCAATATTTTGCAGTATGTATATTTTGTAATAATATCCCTTCGGAACGGTGAGGCCCATTTCGAAGAGATATTGTTACAAAATATACATACTGCAAAATATTGACCCTAAATAGTAAGGTCAATCAACAAATATAATAATATCAATCTACTATGGTTTCAAAAATGGCTATCAAAATTATTCGAATTTAAATTATGTTTGTCATAGAATTATTTAAATTTCGTAAGGCATGAAGCAAAATTTATAGGTTTCGTGGCTACTATCCGGGGCTTGGGCCTAAACTTGCCATGGTCAGGCCCTGAACAGTGAACACCTTAACTTAACTTGGAATGCGCCCTCTAGAAGGGAGGAGCATAGGCTTTATAGCCCGTTGTCTGAACACCCTAATCTTTTTTAAAAATTACGAAACCCTTCGTCAATAGCCCTCGTGCAGCTCTAGAGCGATGTAAAATCATCCAACCAAACAAACGATAAGGCGAATTCCCATCACCGACACTTTGTATACATCAACGCCTTCGTCCATTGTAAATGCACAACAAATAACATATGCACGGGTCTCCTCTCTTTGGAACCCCCTGGTAGCACACCCAACCGAGTTACAAAAAACACGCTTTAAAAAGAAATCTGAGAAAAAATAACTGTCCCCCAGTGGTCCCGCCATTCTTCGTGTTCATGTACAGCGGCAATTTGAGGCAAATCCTTGTCGACAATCCCAACTAGGAAACTTCTTTTTTTTCAAAATAAGCTAAAATATATTCAATTCCCCATTCTTCCTCGACACGGGGTCCGGGGTATGTTCTTCTCACCTACAACCGCCGGAGTTGTGTTGTCCATTGTACTGGGGAATATTTTCCGGTTATGTGAACCCATTCTGGAGTAAACTGTAACCGTGTTCACGCCCACTTCGGGGCAAGCTTCGTTAATTTCGTTCAAAGGAACACACCGCGCGTGATCGCTTGTGGTTGAAGTCAGTACAGGATTTTTTTCCTTCCTTCTTCTTCTGGAGGTATGGTGTCGATAGGACGTTGTAGTTTAGGACGTAGTTTTATTATTAGTTTGGTGATTTATTATCCCGCGAGCCATCATTCATCAATGTTCTCCTTTTACATCCCGCAACAAAGAATGGAACATGAGAAATAGAGTCGTTTTCGTGTTGGCCAGTTGTAACTTTAGTGGTTGTACAATGTTTGGTCGTGTAGCGAGGTCTTTTGTAGGCTCTTCGCGCGTAAATTGATTTTTATTAATGTGATTTTGTATGCTTAGCACATCAATGAATATTTTTGTATTTTATACTGCGCTGTTAAAAACTTCGGTAAAATTACAATATTTTTTATGGTTACTTTTTACATCATGATGTTGATATATTTGTTTTACAGCAAATTGAATGTTTTTACTACGCGCATGAACAACTTACTCCAATAACGCTAGAGAAAGCGGAAATGTGCATTCAATCATTGCTAGTAAAGCAAACGTTTTCGCGGGTAACACATAGTAGATTTTGCTTCCTATACATGTGTAAATTCACAGCACAGGGAGATGGCAGCAGATTTACTATCACCCACTGCAATGGTAAATTAGAGTTATTTCTATAGTATAAAAATTGTTGGACATTAATGAATTCAAGTTACATAGTAGCTTATCCAAATAACAATTCCGCTCATTAATTTTATAAACCTTTACCAAAATGTTTTCAAAGAAGGGGATATGCATATTAAGGGTGGAAATTTATAATTAAACAAATAACATACAATTAATGTTTTTTTCATAGCATTTAGTAAATCTTTGGTGACTACCAAAGTTTCAAAACGAGAAGTGTCGGAATCGTAGCTAAGACGCAAAATGCAGCCACAATATTTAAAATAGGGAACCATTATATATTAAAAAAATTTCTTTGGATAAAAGTATGTTGGTGTTGGACTGATAAGTTAAAAAACAAACTTTTTCAGAGGTGAATAAGCCGTAAACAAATATTTGCTTAAAAATTTTTGAAATGCAAAAGCTTTTTTAATATTATAAAGTGAAATCTGACACAAATTTTGAATCTGCAATCCCCATATTACACACCATAATTACAAATTAAGCATTTGCTTAGAGTAGAAACATAGAAGTTCTTAAATGCGTCTTCCGAAGTAACAAATAACACGATTTTTGAATCATGCATATTCATATTTTTGAATCATTTTTGGTTCATATTCAGTTCTAAATAAACTATTCTTTTAACTAGTGACGATATCAATCTGTGTGCAGTCAATTAAATGTGAACTGTAAAAAACTTCCAAGGCTCTTCTAACAAGAAAAAAAAATCCTCAGCGTGCATAACTCAGCGTGACCCAAAGTGACAACAAAGTTGTTTAGAAAATTATAAATGATGAAGTTATTCCTACTTTTATAAACTAAAAATTTATTTTAAAACATAACAGCATAAAAAAATGATGATTATGACCCCCAACATCATACACAGAGTTTTCTTAATAAATCTCTGTATCTAGGCGCACTTTTCTGCTGGTGCACGTGGGGCAAAAGACACGCGAATCTTTTCTTAATTAGGTATGCAAATTAAAGCCGGGAAGTCGTTAGCGCCAAAGTGCTCGCCAAGTGGCGACGAAATCCTCGGGAGAATATTAATGAAAGTTTTGATAATAGAGGGGGCAGTAACTGTGTTTAGAGAAATGTTTATTGAAAGTTCTTGAAATAAGAATTCTCCTGAATTAATTGTAACAAGGTATTGGGAACTATATTTTTATGATACTTTTTTATGTTTGAAAACCATTATTTAATGGATCTTAGAGGTGTTGTCGTCATCTCAAGAACAATTTAGGAAGCTCTGTAGAGTTTATAATATAAATATAATAATTAGTTAACTTACATAAACACTAAGTAAAAAAAAGTCTAGCTTATATGAACACAAGAAGTTCTTACTGGACTAAAATAGCTTACTGTCTTTATTGTAGTTATTGAATACTCTCTTAAATTTTTGTAAAACTAGTATATATTTGTAACAGTAAGTGTCACCTAGATCTGCTTCGATACAAGAGTCATGCACTTTTTAAAAAATCGCCAAATACAACATTTTGTTATAATTTTAGCTAGCAAATAGCTGTAATTCGAATTAATCGTATTTGGATTAATTAGGTTCTACTTTAAAAGCCAAGTTATTGGTAGTTTTTCCTCTGTATTAGTATTAATTCAGATTCTTCGTGGTAAATGTAGTTAAATCGGCGCTTCTTTGCAATTGTATTAAATATTTCAAAAGTTTAAAATCTTGAATGCATCCCACGAGTTTTTAAGTATAAGCATTAAGTCATGCATAAATTTCGAATGCAATTCTGATCTCGTCTAATATTTTTTTTAGATGTGGTTAAATACGATGTTTTATCCAATGACTTTAATAGTTTTCTCACCTTTAAAATTTTTGAATACTTAGGAATACTTAGCAAGGTAAAAGAAACTTAAATACGGAAATTATCGAATAAATATATATGTATAAGTATTTAGCCTAAAATTGTCTTTTTTTTCTTCTGCATGTAAATCCTCACACTGCGTTCCATTATCATCAGTTTCGAATACTCTTTCTGCGATAATAGATAAAAACTATCCAAACTTCCTGAAAATAAAATATTAAAAAACTATGATAAAAAAACATATAACTCATCCCACAGATCTTCTTCCAAGGGGGGTGGGGTATTTCAGACGAAAAAAAACCAAACGGTTTCAGAAGTATGAAAAAAAATGGAACGAAACGATGCGCAGTTCGAACACACATCTAGCCACATCAAACGCACATGCCGCCCAAAAATTTATACTGATTACCGTCCGGATTACCATAAAATACTGCGCGAATTACACCCGAGCCCAGTAATGCGTTTTTCCTCAAATCAGACTGGGCAGCTGCCGCCTTATCGTATGTGGTGGAATAAAATAAAATATAAAAAATAGTTTTTTTTCGGTGGCCTCACCCCCCTGGGCTAGAAAAAAGTTAGCAAAAAATTGTTGAAAAAAATGTGTGGTGGAAGAAGAGATATGTTTCTACCTTCGGCCAAAAATGGCCGTTGTCCCATGTTAAAGGATTGGACTTGAATCCTTTTAAAAGTAAGGTACAGATTTCAAAGAGGGAGTTTTTGTTAGAGATAGGGAGTTAAGTTGTTTTTGAAACTTTTTTTTTCAACTCGCGACAAATTTTTCGGTGCCTTTAAAGGTTCGTGGGTGGGGGAGTCTTTTTTTTTCTCTCTCTCCAAAGGGTGAATATGAGAAAGTGGCTTAAATGCAAAGCGTTGAAGTTGTTTTGAAGAAAGGTGCCTATAGAGTTGGTTGGAATAACGTTTGCTAGAGCTGGCCTATGCCAAGTCTGCTTTTCCGCCCCAGAGTTTTAAAATCTATCTATATATCGAGCAAAATATTTATTCAGAATGGCTATATTTCAATCACAATTTAAATGCAATACCCCTCAACACTTATATTATGCCAATGTGCTAAGAATTTTACAGACCTAACAATTTATAATGTATCTTTACATGAAATAGATTTAGTCTCAAAACAGATTCTTCAAAATATGACAAGGATATAGGGTCCGGTCCGTTCATTAGCGATTTCTGGTAATGGTCAATTTAATTAGTTGAATCGACAAAAAACGAGTTGGACTATATGGATTAATGCAAAGCTTTGAAGTTGTTTTGAAGAAAGGCGCCTACAGAGTTGGTTGGAATAACGTTTGCTAGAGCTACCTATGCCAAGTCTGCTTTTGCTGCAGAAATTGAGAATCTATCATTTGGAAATGACTGAATAACAATCCCAAAATCTTATCTAGTTATTGTTACTTTTCAAGCAAAATTTAGAAATAATACTCCACAACTCTTACATTATACCAAAGCTCTAGGAAGGATAGGGTATAAAGCTTACGATGGATCTTTAACTATATGTTTAATCTAGTAGTAATTTCTCATTTTCTAAAGTAGAACAAAGGTATATATTATAGGGTCAGTCCATTCGCTGGCGACTTTCGTTAATGTAAAATTTAATTGAACTAAGTTGCCCCAATGAATAGACATGAGCCTAAATTTTTGGTATACTTTGGAAATGATGGTTTTGAAACATTTCATATGGTACATTTGCTATATTTTAAAAAAATCTTAATTGTAGTAGAAACTTTTAAGTAATTTCCGAAACATTGCAGTTATTAAAACATTATAGTTGTTGTAATTGCTTGATATTATTAGACGTGCTATTGGTTGAACAATGTATCAGTTTGAGCATTGTTCAAGCAATAACAGGCAGGGAACATTTACAGAAATTGTAGATTTTAAGATTTTGTTTTTAAAGTGAATATGGGCCTAGTTAGAATTTTAGTTTTTAATACAATGTTTTGTGATGGAATTTTTTCTGATAAATTTTGATGTTTTCTAAAATATTAAAATTTCTGAATATTATGTTATTTCTTAAATAATGTGAATAAAAAACTAAGTGTTAAAGAAAATAAGCTCTCAGTAATCTGAATATATAAATCTATTATATACTTTATTAGTATTTTTCCACCTATGGGATCAAAATCGCTTTTATCTATTTCAGATCAGGTAAAAGAAAACGTTATTATATTAATTAAATTGAAATAAATGTATTGACAGCTTTGAGAAAAATATAACGGACTTGTTTCATTGACGAATGATAAAGAATTGATCATATAATATAAAACGCCTATCCGATTCTAATTCAACCACATCAACGGGAAGCCCGCCCTTTCATGCCAGCTACGCATCTTTCTGATATCGTCTGCACTTTATCTCAGCAGCGGACCACTCAACTCTAGCTCCTCCCTCATTCGCAGAGGATAGACGAAGAAATCCTTCGCTATATCGAAAAAGAGAGAAACAATAGGGTTCTTTTAAGGCATGGAAATTCGCAGAAAGAGAAGTTCCGAATGTTCGAATTTCGAACATTCGAATGCCTCGGTTCTTCCAGGTGTTCGAAACAAGAGGGTCGAGAAGAATAAGGAATATGCTAATTAGGGGGTGTAGAGATCGCAGCGCCTCTTTTGGGTGTCCCCCTGGGAAGAAGTGAATTCGAAATTTTTGAAGTGTTCTAACAATGTTCTTTATTCTAAAAGGGGACTTTTTTCTTTTAAAGTTAGGTCTTGGTCTTTTTTAGAAAATATTTAAGAGGATCAAACTTCTTTTTTTATATTAAGTAAGAATTCATGTTCTGGTTGAATTACTCTAGTATGATAAAAATATCTTTTAGTTTTATGAAATGTAACATTACACTATCGAGCTATTATGGTATGATATTTTATGCTACAATATTCTACAATTTTATGAAGAGTAAACTAAACATATTAAAACAATAAAAATAACTTAAGAATATTTGAATATTTTTAAAATTCAGAAACACTTTTGAAACTAACCTAAAAAAAAAAAAACAATATAAGGAAGTTAATGAATCTTTAAAATTATAAAATTATTATAAATACGTTATCCTTAAAATGTAGCCGTCTATTAATTACTTTTCTTATTAAAAATTGAGATGTTCTTTTCATGTTTCAGAAAGTTTAAAAAATACATAATTAAAAAATTTAGCTTTCATCTGCCGAATTTTTAAATTTGAGCAAAAGCGTAGACATAAAGTTATAAAATAGTTCCAAACAAGAAGTTAAAAGTTAATCGAGAATTGCAATTTCGATTTTTAGAAAAATTAATAAATAAAAACCTAAACTAAGTATAAAAAAATCTTGTAAAATTACATTCCATAAAAATAATTCTATTTCAAATTCAGAACAACGTAAAAATATCTTTTCAAAATTATTTTATCATTATCAAATTTTGAACATAAAAACATTCCATTCATCTTTTTTCCCGCTCTTTAATCTCAAAAAAATGGCAGCAAAAAAAAGACGGCTCTGACACCAAATCAGTGGTTTAATGAGGCAGGGAAAATCCTTAAGAGATCACTAGCCGCCTGTCTTTTAAATAACTTTCGCCTCCAGCAGCACTTGATGAGCTCAACTCTACTCTATCAAATTTCTTTGTTCGACGCCATTTTTGTTCGAGTCACTTTTTTCCCCTTTTCAGTTCTTCTTTCATTAACCCTAACTCAATTTAACGGCAATTTTCAACTACGGGACAATTTAATTTTTTTCTTTCTTTCTTCTTTGTAATTTTTTTCCACTTTTGTCTTTTCTGGAAAGATATTATGGTGCTGTGTCTTTTCACTCACAATTTTTTACTTATATCTCGTGGCAGTCTATTTATTAATAATGTATGCAAATGTGCTTGATCATTAGCAATGTGGCGTAATTTTGGGGCGAAGACTAACGATTTTTTTCCCCGAAAGAGGCATTAAATACTGGTTGGAAAGGGGGTAAAAGTAAGATTTTCATTATCCTTCGCTTTTTAACAGTCACACCCAAAATAAGTTGCCCTTGATTTCATAAATGATAGATTTCTGATTATAGATCTAAATAATTATTAGGTCAGACCATTACTTACTACTACGACACTGTGATTATAAAAAAAATAATATTATTCCAAAAACTCTAATGAAATGCACCCCTACCCATACAATTTTCCAAATACGAAATGTATGAGTAAAAATATATAAACCTTGAAATTTTCTAGCTGATATTAATTATGAATGTCGTATGAATTACTATTATGTTGAATTTCTTATAAGTTAAAATTACAGTTTCGCAAAATAACTGCATATAAAAAACTAAGAATGATAAAATAAGATTGTAAGGATTTTAAATAACAGACTTTAAAGAACGTGACTGAAGATGTTATAAATTTATGTTTGGCAATGTTGTTGTGAAAAGAAAAAGAAAATGGAGGTTGTTATTCTAAACACTCTTGTAAATATATGTTAAAAATAATAAATTATTTATAACGCTACCAAAGACTACTGAATACTCAAGTAAAACGCCACAAGGTGTACATATTGTACCAAAAAAGTAAAAAAAAAAAACATAGTAAAAAAACATAGCTTAAAAATTACCTTTTTTAAAAAACTTAACTAATTATTTTATTTACACTAAGAAGAACCATTTTTAACTCAAGTTTGAAAATAGTGAGGTACAATTTTGGGCTTTGAGAAAGGATTGTCAAGAACTAGGTAATGGTTTTAGGAATTAGGTAATGGTTTAAATGGATTTGGTATGGATACAAAACAGCTTATATATATTCCCAGGAAATCGAAAAATCAAATCTTAAACAACTTAGTAAGTTTGAAATGTATTTTTAAAATGTATGGATTAAAAAAATAACCCTATTACCAACAGCAATTTTATTTTCGATTGGTTTTATCCCATAACGGTTTGCAAAACGCATTTTTTGATCCTCAATGTTGTATTTAATTTTGGACCATCCCTAGTTCAGAATTTCCATTTTTACTTTGTTGTGTCAGTACCTATTGAAATGAGTTAAGAGATCCTATTGGTTAAAACACAACATAGACTCAGATGCTTGAACTTTATGTGAGACCACCGTGCCATTTTTTACCTCTTTACTTGCTCCGTATAACTATTAAATCCCTTTAACATAGGGTCCCCATTTCCAAAGAATTACAATTAAGACCCTACAACATAAGGTCCAGATTTTCAAGCAAACTCCAGTTAAAACTCCATCTTAAAATACAACATAGATTCAGCTGTTTGAACTTTGTGACGGACATGCTGGTCCACTTTACTTCATCCGAAATAAAATTAAAATCTTTTGCATAGACTCACTATTTAGAATAAACTTCAGTCCACATAAATCCCTAAAAGTACTTCAATAACGTAAACTCAAACGCTTCCTCCAGGTGTAACCTAAAAAGTCTGTATGTCATCTTAAAATACATCATAGACCCAGATGCTTGAACTTTGTGCGAGCTACCGTGCCATGCTGGTTCGCTTTCCTAGATGTGAATTACAATTAAAAACTTTAACATAGGGTCACCCTTTCCAAACAAACTTCCATCCACTCAAATCCCTAAAAGTAACGCAATACCCTAAACAGAAACGCTTCCTCCATGCGCAACGGATGAGACCCTACAAAAAGCCTGACAACCTCCGGACGGATTGATTCCTGACGGAAGTCCGAAATATCGGATGACGTAGTCGGGGGTGTGCCGATTGTTTTCGGCCGTCATCTAAAATCGGAAGGAAGTCCCCGCTCGACTCATTTTTCAGACGACATTTTGTTTGAAGGACCCCCCCCCCCCCCCCCCTCGGGGTGATTGGAGTGTCCGGGTGGGTAGAGTAAATGATCATTTAGGGACGGTTGTCAAGGGGCAGGATGGGTTTGCTTTGCTAATGAGACGGAATGTTGTGAAATTGCCCCGGTTTTGCTTGATATTGATGATGATGTGTTGATTCTTGAGTCAGCTATTAACCAGGATATAAGAAAATTAATTGATGATAATGTGTTGATTCTTAAGTCACCTATGTATTAACCACTATAAAAAAATTAATTGATGATGATGTGTTGATTCTTGAGTCAGCTAATAATCAGTATGAAAAAATTAATTGATGATAATGTGTTGATTCGTGTCAGTTATTAATTGGTATAAAAATTGCCAAATATCAGATATTTGTGTTGAGGGTAATGTGTATTGAGGGTCAGTTTCATACATAATTCAGTGTTTAGAAACATTTTGTATACGAAAAGTAGACATTGAAAAGATTTATGAGGCGTACATTTTGTTACAATACTTAGGAGGTGAAAGATGTCTTGCCTAGATATAGCCTCTGAATGTTAGGAAATTGCCTTGACTGTTATAAAATTGGAGATAATGATTATTAAATAATTACTGAATGATACAAATGAAGGGTGTAGTTGAAAAAAAAAACTTTTCTAAAGTATAACTAGGATATATGATCTTATCCGTTCATTGGTTACTTTTGATAATTTTAAATTCTATTTGACGAAGTTTTCAATAAACGGACAGGATCCAATATATTAGTTATGCTTTTTAAAACAAGGGTTTTGGCATTGCACCCTTCAAATATAATTTTACTGCTAAGAAATACAAAGGTAATTTAAATCTTGTGAAAGTGCTCACTATAAAACAAGTTTAATGACCATTTTAACTTAAATTTTAGCACAGTAAAACATGTTCATTTATTTATAGATGCTACTTAATACTTATTGGAAGGACTGACTACGATATCCTGACGAATTCAGTGATAAATATTTAGATACTATCAATTAATTTACTTATAGTTGACTACAATGTCTACTATTTTTTTTTTTTTTAAATATTGGAGAGTTTGAAAAGAGATGGGATGCCATTTTATTTGGAAACTATACAATTCACTATCTCATTATAAAACATATTTTCCTATTATGTAAAGGCTACTATTCATTTTTTCTTTATAATCGTTCCGAGCTTAAACTTACATTTTATTGTAGAAATTCAGAATGTGCACACGATTTCATCTGACCCACTTTTAAAAGCTTGTATTTAATTTAAATTTTTAAAAGAAAAAAATCAAACGAAGGCAAAGGAATAAAGATTTCCAATCTAAGATTCCAAGGACAGTTCTTAGTTCATGCGATCCTTCCAAAGTGGCCTAATAAAACATTATTTCACTTACATTTTTAAAAATGACCAACTCACCCTCTGCCCTGTAAAAAACATTCCAAATCACAACCCCGACCAAATCACGCGTGTAATACATACATCAACCGAAAAAAAAAAATCTCATCACCAAGGATTTCTTCAGTCCCCCCCAAGAATTCACTCTCTGCCGCCCACCCAAGCCAAAGCAACCGAAACAAATCCAGAAGAAAGTTCCGAGCCATCAAACCCGGTTGACTGACCTAAAAGTCCGAAAATGAAAGTCTGAAAAATGTCTCTTGTTTCCTAGAGGAGGAAGAAAAGATGAGGAAGAGGAAGGATGCGCTGGGCTGATAAAGTTGTAATTGATTGCTTGGGTTTCTTCTAGATTTTGTGGCAGTCAGTACAATGGACAATTCGAACCAGGCTGTACGTGGTTTGTTTAAGCGAAAGAAGACAGTACTAGACCAGAACCGACCTTAAGTTTGCAGTATACAAATGTTCTACGAGAAAAAGTCTATTATTTTTTATTAGTTTAGCTTCAGTTAGAGTGTTATTTAATTATTTTTTCCTTCGATTTTGACGTAACTGGGCTCACGAATATCAGGGTCAAAGGAGCAACCAATAAGAGCAGGCGAAATTTCGGCGCCAGCAGCGTTGTTTACGCAGTTTCTTCCGCCTACCGCAAACTTAAGGTCGGTTTTTGTATAGTCGTAACTGTAGTGTTTCTGCAGACGTGAACTTCCTAGCTGAGGTGAATTAACTGCCGAGAGGTTTGTTTGACAAATGACAGTGATTGCGCCCTCTAGAAGGGAGAGAGTAGGCTTTTATAGCCCATTACCTAGCTCGCCAGAAGAGACAGTCGCAAGAGACACACAAGAAAGGACGACACAAACACATAGACAAATAACAACATTTATTGACAAGCACAGACATCCATGCCTTTACCGGGATTCGAACCCGAGCCCAGCAGCTCCACTAGGGATAGAGTAACTACTTTTTCGCATCGCATATAGTTTCGTGGGCTACATGTAAATCGGAAATAGAAGCCTGACATTCGAGCACCGACGCGAAGTGTCCTTGCTCATTCATTGAAGACGTCCCGAAAGGGGTTGAATGGAATGATGCTAGACTGAGCTGGCATGCAAAAGGTTCAGGATTCAAAACATCTTCACCTTCAAGAAGAACTTTAGGACAGCTTTGCAAGCCTTATAGTTGGAACCGCGGGCCAGTGACAAAATTGACGCCTAAAAAACCTCAACGACCCATACTTTAGTTCATCCACGTGAATGGGCATATGTAATTGCTCACGTTTTTTAATAGATATTAATAAGGTATTTTGTTAATTTTCCAATTCGTTGTTTTATAATTAAA
Source organism: Hylyphantes graminicola (assembly GCA_023701765.1). NCBI lineage: Eukaryota > Metazoa > Arthropoda > Arachnida > Araneae > Linyphiidae > Hylyphantes > Hylyphantes graminicola. The sequence continues at coordinate 33,002,621 of CM043120.1, read as the reverse complement.
TTTTAAAACTCATTCCTACTTCTACCAATGAGAGATCTCAAACGATACTCTTAAGTAAGTAGGATAAATATTATTTGACTAATTTTTAAAGCTGTATTCAATTCCTTTTTTTTATCTTCATATAATCTTGTCATAGAGGCCAACTGACATGGTTATGAAATCCTTAAATTAATTAAAATGATCCTTTCAGTTTAAAGTTGGTTAAATGTTTATTTAAAAACTATAATTTCTTAGTTTTTCATAAATATTTTTTAGCAATTTGTATAATAATTTTCAATCCTCGTTTTTAAAATTATTGTTTTTGAGAATCTCTAAAGTCAAAATAACATTTTCTCTAAACCTAATTCATCAGAACATCCTTAAAACTTCGCATTGGCAGCAATACTCTTTATTGCAGTTGACAAACTTTAGGGCATTTATATAGAGTAGAATTAGGACAGAAGATGTACAATTTTGTCCTTCTGTAAATGATTTCAATAGAAGCCTATTTTGGAAATGGCAAGAGTACTGTCTCAACGAAATATGTCAATCTAGACAAAATTAAATATTTATGCTGGCTTTTTATTCTTGCTTGATTCTTGCCATTTATTGTAATGCTTTTATTATTAAAATGAAAGAGGACTAGAGTTTATTAGTTATATGGGAAAATAAATTGTTAAAAACGACCTATACTGTTTTTTTTTTCTGGCTTACTGGCTATTTTTCAATAAAAATCAAATTAGGCCCAAGGTAAAAATGTCCCAACAAATGATTCCAGCCATTCTGCATGAATTTTGAAAGACTTAAATATAAAAACTATCATCTAACAAAATATAAGTTACCCTTATCTTAACCCAACTCTGCAAGATGAAGAAGAAAAATCTAGAAGAGAGAAACTTCCTCTGTTCAGCTCTTCATCAGCTGTTAGGGACTAGATTTATGTGGGGTGATTTGGGACGATGTCTCTTTAGGATATTTTTTTATTATTATTTCGGGCTTTTTATTCCCCCCTCCCCTTCTTTTAAAGCGGAACTTATGAGGGGACGATGGCACACAGAAAAGTAGTGCGGCTGGGTAGCTTGTTTTGGGAGATTATCGCTGCTGTTGGCGCTAATAGGTTACTTTATTGTGATTTATTGTTGACAGAGATGCTATTAAATGGGAAAAACTACATAGTTGTTTTCTTTAATTGAGTTTTTAATTATAGTATTTTTGTTAAGTTAATTTTGACGAAAGACATAAAAGTGTAGCCTTGTATTGAGTTTCTTTTGAATTGGTATATTTTTTGCAAAAATATTATTAAGTACATTTTTGCTTGGCATATTTTCCGCTAAATTATGCTATTTGAAATATAATTTTGCACTACTTAGATTTCTAAAGCAACGCTATGTACTAAGTATTTAATCTTAATATTCCAACCTGGTTTTTGTAGTCTTAATACCTTCTTTGCAACGTTGTGACATTAAAAAAATCTTTTTGTTTGTAGTTAATTCTTAACTTTCTAATTGTCCTTTTTCGATTTTCTAAAGGATAAAGGAGGCAGTAAATTTTAGTAAGTAATAAAAATACTTATTACGTACACAATTAGTTG
>CM043120.1:32980343-33000551 GCA_023701765.1 Hylyphantes graminicola | reverse complement strand
AAAAAGTCCCTTCTTGTACCGGAAAGTCCCAGAAAAAAATACAAGAATTGGGTAGGGATGTTAAATAAAATAAAATTGCGACCGATTTCCACCGTTTTTTTTACCATAATATAATCGCTGGAATTTAAATCTTAAAATGAGAAGCTGAAACAAAGAAACATGTCATTAAAAATATCTTTGAACGTTCTTCTTTCGTCAAAGCCATTTAATTAACGGATCGTGCTACCGAATCACAATATCAAATCCAATGTATGAATAACGTCATACGTTTGGACTGGTACACGTTAAATCTGCAGTGGTCCAAAGCTCTATAGGGACGCTATAAAGTTGCAAGGTTACCCTTGGTGACTGCTCAGATGTCGGCTCAGTCACTTTAACGTGGTCAAAAAATTAGTAGGCTAGTTGTGGCTCCACATCGACTACTTATTTTTACCCAAAATGTGCAGAATTTCATTACAGTGTAGCTAAACTTAAGTCTTAAAATTTGAAATTTCAGGTTTTTCTATGTTTTACGTTTTTAAAAGAAACATTTTTCTCGTTATCCAATAAATTTCGAGTGTCTTTTCTAAAACTAAAATCATGCCTCAACTTTACTATATTTTGAATTTTATGATCAACTACTTTTACTTTTAATTTACACATATTTTACCAAAGTTGACCTACAACACTCCCACTTAAAAACTGTTCTATACTAACTAACTTTTTCACAAATATTGGGGGGTGCACGGAACAAAAAAAGAACTTTCCAAAAGAAACACAGCCAATGTGATTGCACTTTTGTCTGGGGGTGGTGGGGGTAGGGGACCAGGGACAGAGGATTGTTGATTACATAAAAGCTTTTTTCGTGTCCCCTGGACTTCGTTTTTTTTTTTTATTGTATGCAAATGACGGGTAGTTTGGGGTTCGACAGTCTTGTGCAAAACGAGAATTCAATTCTCTGCCTCTCTGAAAAAACTTGTTTTTTATAGATTTATGAGGGGGTTCGGTTTTTTTCGGGTTGTTGGGGGGCGTTTGTTGAAAATAATTCGACAAATTGACCATGTAAAGTTGTGTGTTAATTTGATTAGGATTAACTATTGATATGAATCTTTTTTTGAATTATAATGAACATATTTTTAATGAACATTAACTGAAGTCCTACATATAACTGGGAAAAGGAAAATAAAACTTATTTGACTCTTTTGTTCCGTGAAAGAAAAGCTACTTTGAAGTTGTTTTAGGCCACTTACAATTATATATACATTTGCTAATTAAAATTTTTTATTAAAAAAAACTTTTTACATATGATAATTATTAGTTACTTTGTGAACATATGTTTTTATAAGTGTTTGCATTGTTCAAAAGATAATTTTTCAAGAAGTATGCGGGTAAATAAAAAATGTTATGCGTTTTTTACCAAAATAATTTTCTGAAATTTTGTAAAGATTTTGGACCAAACAATACTCAAATTATGTTAAGGTCAATATTTGTAAAACCTTACAAAACTGTAAGTGGCATGCCCAATTCTAACTGTTGTGTAATGAAAATGATAATGAAAAATAATGTACGGATTTATTATTAAAAACCGACGTTCGTCTATTAAGGGCTCGTTCCATGTAATTATCAAAAAATCGATTTTTTTTAGTATTAGTGTTTTAAAATTACCGTTTCGAAGGAGCTTTCCAAACTATGCCCTTTGTATGTCATTCAGAAATTGAATTCAGTTTTTTGAAGGTTTAGGTACCATTTTCTTAAAAAACTATTTCATGTATAGAACCAAAAATTTTTTTACAGGATAAATGTTTTAGAGTGTTTCACTTACTGGAATGAGCATTTATAAAAAATTGGAGAAGGTGCGTGAAAGCAAAGCTCACCACTCTCCAAAGTATTACTAAGATAATCGTCAATTTCGTTCGTTGACCCTTTTTGACTACTGTAAGTTCAATCAATTCAAAGTCGCCATTGAATGGACCTCCTCATTCTATTATATCAGTTATAGTTTGGAGAAAATCTGAGTTTTTCAACTACAAACTTGAAAACGAATTAAATTTTGTTCATATATTCATTGGTTTCTTAAAGTTTTTTCGAAAAAACTTTCTATCGTCTGATATGAAAAATATAAAAAAAAGTTTTTCAAAAAGTAGTAGTTAAATTTACTAATCTTTTTTAAACTTTAACTTTTTCCATATAAACTTACAACAATATTTATATCTAAATAAATTGCTTTTTAAATTCAAGCACTTATATGTAAAATTTTTGTTACACTGCTCAAAACAATTAGGGGAGCACTTTGCGTACTTTTGTTAACCCTTTCCGTTTCAGCGCTGTGTTTTTCATTCTAAAAATCTAAAATTTGTGAACTAGATTCCTTATGCATCCAGAATGAAATGGTAAAAAACAGGCAGAAAAATATAAATTTTTTAAACTAAAATTTAAGGGGGGAAAATTGGAATCAAAAATTAAGAATAAAGTATAACAATAATTTTTTTTAAATTTTCATTTTGCAAAAAAGAGGTCAAATCAATTTTTAAACATCTGAGAATGCAAGAGTGAAGAATTTAGAATCAATTTATTTCATAAAATTGTTTTGGGAGTGAATTTTATTTTACCATGTTTTAATATTTTCATTTGATTGAAAAAAAACATTATTTACATCCTCAAAATACATGATTCTTTCATCTATTTATAAATTAGTGCAAGTTCAATTTAGTGAGAAAAAATCGCAAGCTCATGATTCCAAATGGAAACTTTGGGGTTGAAGGAGTTTTAACCATGCGCTCCCCTAATTGTTTTTGTGAGCAGTGTATATAGTAAGTTTAAAATAAAAAGTCTTTAATTTATTTGTTGTTTGCTTTTTTGTATGTTTGAAAACTCTTCTACTTGCCCACTTTTCTCATATTTTTAAAGAATGCTGCGATGAAGAAAAATACGACGACAACAATTTTTTAAAAAAGAAAAACGTTATGCATTCATATGCATTCTGTTCTTTAGAAAATACTTTTAATAAAAAAATACCGTTTTCTAGTTACTACTTGATAGAAAATTTTAAAATCATGGACATTTTCGTTCCATCAAAATGTTTTGTTAACCTTCCTATCAAAAGATGGCGCTGCCTACTCAGCAGTAAATACATTCCAAATTTAGCAAATATCCGTTAAATACTGCACCTTGAGTATACTAGAATTATTAGGAAATACTAATTAAAAAAATAAATGCCAAAAAAGAGTGACGTTTCTTATTTTTATGGTTATAAAATCAAAAAATTAGTGTTTTACAAAAAAAAAAAAAATAAGCATTTTTATAAACAAAAATGTGTACTTTACAAACTATCTGTATAAATGTTTGTTATAAAAAAAATAGATTTCTTTGAAAAAAATCATTTGATTTTTTTAAAAAAAAGTTCACTGGTTAGCTACTGTTTTTAAATAATTAACAAAGAAAAATATTCATTTACAACCAATCCTTACAGAAATTTTTATAATTTTTCAAACATATTTAAAGAAATATGTTTGAAAAATTTATTAGGAAAATTTAAATACTCGATGATAAGTTAATATTGAGTTCAATCCATTTAAAGATCGACATCATCCAAAAACGATCAAGGAAAAAAAAATTGAAAGTTAAGATAGTGTATGAAATTGATAGTGCCAACTTTTCGTGTCGGCTTTGGCAAGTGATTTTACTTAGCATAATTAGATTTGTTTCAGTTATTAACTCTTAATCTATAAAATTATCATTATTTTTAAAAAATATATATATTATTCACGCTGTTTCGATTGAAAAAACTGTAAAAAAACTGATACAATTTGTAATTTTTTTATAGTTATACAAACTACACTGTATTGAGAAAGACCTTACGTCTCTACACAGGCCCTAATCATTGTCTTTGCTTACAAGGGACAGTCTATAGGGCACTTTATTTTAGGGGGCTTCGAAATTAACTGTAAACCTATAAATTTCGCTTCACACCTTACAAATTTAAATACTTTTATGACAAAAAGTACCATGGTATAATGATATCATTAAATTTGTTGATTGGCCTTACTTTTTTGGGTCATTATTTTGCAGTATGTATATATTTTTTGTAATAATATCCCTTCGGAACGGTGAGGCCCATTTCGAAGAGATATTGTTACAAAATATACATACTGCAAAATATTGACCCTAAATAGTAAGGTCAATCAACAAATATAATAATATCAATCTACTATGGTTTCAAAAATGGCTATCAAAATTATTCGAATTTAAACATTATGTTTGTCATAGAATTATTTAAATTTCGTAAGGCATGAAGCAAAATTTATAGGTTTCGTGGCTACTATCCGGGGCTTGGGCCTAAACTTGCCATGGTCAGGCCCTGAACAGTGAACACCTTAACTTAACTTGGAATGCGCCCTCTAGAAGGGAGGAGCATAGGCTTTATAGCCTTGTCTGAACACCTAATCTTTTTTAAAAATTACGAAACCCTTCGTCAATAGCCCTCGTGTAGCTCTAGATCGATGTAAAATCACCCAACCAAACAAACGATAAGGCGAATTCCCATCACCGACACTTTGTATACATCAACGCCTTCGTCCATTGTAAATGCACAACAAATAACATGCACGGGTCTCTCCTCTCTTTAGAACCCCCTGGTAGCACACCCAACCGAGTTACAAAAAAACACGCTTTAAAAAGAAATCTGAGAAAAAATAACTGTCCCCCAGTGGTCCCGCCATTCTTCGTGTTCATGTAAAGCGGCAATTTGAGGCAAATCCTTGTCGACAATCCCAACTAGGAAACTCCTTTTTTTCAAAATAAGCTAAAATATATTCAATTCCCATTCTTCCTCGACACGGGGTCCGGGGGTATGTTCTTCTCACCTACAACCGCCGGAGTTGTGTTGCCCATTGTGCTGTGGAATATTTTCCGGTTATGTGAACCCATTCTGGAGTAAACTGTAACCGTGTTCACGCCCGCTTCGGGGCAAGCTTCGTTAATTTCTTTCAAAGGAACACACCGCGCGTGATCGCTTGTGGTTAAAGTCAGTACAGGATTTTTTCCCTTCTTCTTTCTGGAGGTATGGTGTCGATAGGACGTTGTAGTTTAGGACGTAGTTTTATTATTAGTTTGGTGATTTATTATCCCGTGCGCCATCATTCATCAATGTTCTCCTTTTACATCCTGCAACAAAGAATGGAACATGAGAAATAGAGTCGTTTCCATGTTGGCCAGTTGTAACTTTAGTGGTTGTACAATGTTGGTCGTGTAGCGCGGTCTTTTGTAGGCTCTTCGCGCGTAAATTGATTTTTATTAATGCGATTTTGTATGCTTAGCACATCAATGAATATTTTCGTATTTTATACTACACTGCAAAAAACTTCGGTAAAATTACAATATTTTTTTTATAGTTACTTTTTACATCATGATGTTGATATATTTGTTTTACAGCAAATTGAATGTTTTTACTACTCACATGAGCAACTTAATCCAATAACGTTGTGAAGACGCCGTGCATTAAATCATTGCTAGTGAAGCAAACGTTTTCGCGGGTAACACGTAGTAAGTTTTACTTCCTAAACATGTGTAAATTCACAGCACAGGGAGATGGCAGCTGCTTTACTATCACCCACTGCGATGGTAAATTACAATTATTTCATTGGTATATGAATTGTTTCACATTTATGAATTCAAATTACATAGTGGCTTATCCAAATAACAATTCCGCTCATCAATTTGTATAAACCAATACCAAAATAGAGATAGGCATATTAGGGGTGAAAATTTATAATTAAACAAATAACATACAATTAATGTTTTTTTCATAGCATTTAGTAAATCTTTGGTGACTACCAATGTTTTAAAACGAGAAGCGCCGGAATCACAGTTAAGACACCACAAGAAAATGAAGTTTCAATATTTAAAATAGTGAACCATTATATATTAAAAAAATTTCGTTTGGATAAAAGTATGTTGGTGTTGGACTGATAAGTTAAAAAACGAACTTTTACAGGGATGAATAAGCTGTAAACAAATATTTGCGAACATTTTCAAATGCAAAAACTTTTTCAATATTATAAAGCGAAATCTGACATAAACATTGAATCTGCAATCCCCATATTACACACCAGAATTACAAACTAAACATTTGCTTAAAGTAGAAACATAGAAGTTCTTAAATGCGTCTTCCGAAGTAACAAATAACACGATTTTTGAATCATGCATATTCATATTTTTGAATCATTTTTGGTTCATATTCAGTTCTAAATAAACTATTCTTTTAACTAGTGACGATATCAATCTGTGTGCAGTCAATTAAATGTGAACTGTAAAAAACTTCCAAGGCTCTTCTAACAAGAAAAAAAAATCCTCAGCGTGCATAACTCAGCGTGACCCAAAGTGACAACAAAGTTGTTTAGAAAATTATAAATGATGAAGTTATTCCTACTTTTATAAACTAAAAATTTATTTTAAAACATAACAGCATAAAAAAATGATGATTATGACCCCCAACATCATACACAGAGTTTTCTTAATAAATCTCTGTATCTAGGCGCACTTTTCTGCTGGTGCACGTGGGGCAAAAGACACGCGAATCTTTTCTTAATTAGGTATGCAAATTAAAGCCGGGAAGTCGTTAGCGCCAAAGTGCTCGCCAAGTGGCGACGAAATCCTCGGGAGAATATTAATGAAAGTTTTGATAATAGAGGGGGCAGTAACTGTGTTTAGAGAAATGTTTATTGAAAGTTCTTGAAATAAGAATTCTCCTGAATTAATTGTAACAAGGTATTGGGAACTATATTTTTATGATACTTTTTTATGTTTGAAAACCATTATTTAATGGATCTTAGAGGTGTTGTCGTCATCTCAAGAACAATTTAGGAAGCTCTGTAGAGTTTATAATATAAATATAATAATTAGTTAACTTACATAAACACTAAGTAAAAAAAAGTCTAGCTTATATGAACACAAGAAGTTCTTACAGGACTAAAATAGCTTACTGTGGGGGGGTATAGATCAAAGTCAAAAATCTAAAAGTTAAAAAATATGGGAAATCGAAAAAAAAACTTTTTTATTACTACTACTTTGCATAGAGTAAGGTGTATACATGTTAATTTTTTACTTAATACATGCAATCTTCCACTTTAACTCTATATATAAGAGGTATTAAAAACATTTTTTTTTGATTTCCCCCCATATTTTACTTTTTTTGGATTTAGTGACTTTTGATTCTATACCCCGCACTTCATTGTAGTTATTGAATACTCGCTTAAGTTTTAATAAAACAAGTATATTTGTAACAGAAAGTGTCACCTAGATCTGCTTCGATACAAGAGTCATGCACTTTTTAAAAAATCGCCAAATACAACATTTTGTTGTATTTTAGCTAACAAATAACTTTAATTCGAATTAATCGTATTAGGATTAATTTAGGTTCTACTGTATAGCCAAATTGTTGACAGTTTTTCCTTATTTTAGTTCTAATTCAGATTCTTCGTGGCAAATGTAGTTAAATCGGCGCTTCTTCAAAAAGGTTAAAATCTTGCATGCATCCCAAGAGTTTTTAAGTATAAGCATTAAGCCATACATAAGTTTCGAATGCAATTCTGGTCTCGCCTAATATATTTTTTTAGATGTAGTTAAATACGATGCTTTATCCAATGACTTTAATAGTTTTTCTCACCTTTAAAATATTCGAATACTTAGGAATGCTTAGCAAAGTGAAAGAAACTTAAAATACGGAAATTATCGAATAAATATATATGTATAAGTATTTAGCCTAAAATTGTATTTTTTTTCTTCTGCATGTAAATCCTCACACTGCGTTCCATTATCATCAGTTTCGAACACTCTTTCTGCGATAATAGATAAAAGTATCCAAACTTCCTGAAAATAAAATATTAAAAAACTATGATAAAAAAAAACCATATAACTCATCCCACAGATCTTCTTCCAAGGGGGGTGGGGTATTTCAGACGAAAAAAAAAACCAAACGGTTTCAGAAGTATGAAAAAAAATGGAACGAAACGATGCGCAGTTCGAACACACATCTAGCCACATCAAACGCACATGCCGCCCAAAAATTTATACTGATTACCGTCCGGATTACCATAAAATACTGCGCGAATTACACCCGAGCCCAGTAATGCGTTTTTCCTCAAATCAGACTGGGCAGCTGCCGCCTTATCGTATGTGGTGGAATAAAATAAAATATAAAAAATAGTTTTTTTTCGGTGGCCTCACCCCCCCTGGGCTAGAAAAAAGTTAGCAAAAAATTGTTGAAAAAAATGTGTGGTGGAAGAAGAGATATGTTTCTACCTTCGGCCAAAAATGGCCGTTGTCCCGTGTTAAAGGATTGGACTTGAATCCTTTTAAAAGTAAGGTACAGATTTCAAAGAGGGAGTTTTTGTTAGAGATAGGGAGTTAAGTTGTTTTTGAAACTTTTTTTTTCAACTCGCGACAAATTTTTCGGTGCCTTTAAAGGTTCGTGGGTGGGGGAGTCGTTTTTTTCTTCTCTCTCCAAAGGGTGAATATGAGAAAGTGGTTTAAATGCAAAGCTTTGAAGTTGTTTTGAAGAAAGGTGCCTACAAAGTTTTGCTGGAATAACGCTTGCTGGAACTGTCTATGCCAAGTCCGCTTCTCCGCCCCAGAGTTTTAAAATCTATCTATATATCAAGCAAAATATTTAGTCGGAATGGCTATACTTCAATCACAATTTAAATGCAATACCCCTCAACACTTATATTATGCCAATGTGCTAAGAATTTTACAGATATAACAACTTATAATGTATCTTTACATGAAATAGATTTAGTCTCAAAACAAATTATCCAAAGTATGACAAGGATATAAGGTCCGGTCCGTTCATTAGCGATTTCTGGTAATGGTCAATTTAATTAGTTGAATCGACAAAAAACGAGTTGGACTATATGGATTAATGCAAAGCTTTGAAGTTGTTTTGAAGAAAGGCGCCTACAGAGTTGGTTGGAATAACGTTTGCTAGAGCTACCTATGCCAAGTCTGCTTTTGCTGCAGAAATTGAGAATCTATCATTTGGAAATGACTGAATAACAATCCCAAAATCTTATCTAGTTATTGTTACTTTTCAAGCAAAATTTAGAAATAATACTCCACAACTCTTACATTATACCAAAGCTCTAGGAAGGATAGGGTATAAAGCTTACGATGGATCTTTAACTATATGTTTAATCTAGTAGTAATTTCTCATTTTCTAAAGTAGAACAAAGGTATATATTATAGGGTCAGTCCATTCGCTGGCGACTTTCGTTAATGTAAAATTTAATTGAACTAAGTTGCCCCAATGAATAGACATGAGCCTAAATTTTTGGTATACTTTGGGAAATGATGGTTTTGAAACATTTCATATGGTACATTTGCTATATTTTAAAAAAATCTTAATTGTAGTAGAAACTTTTAAGTAATTTCCGAAACATTGCAGTTATTAAAACATTATAGTTGTTGTAATTGCTTGATATTATTAGACGTGCTATTGGTTGAACAATGTATCAGTTTGAGCATTGTTCAAGCAATAACAGGCAGGGAACATTTACAGAAATTGTAGATTTTAAGATTTTGTTTTTAAAGTGAATATGGGCCTAGTTAGAATTTTAGTTTTTAATACAATGTTTTGTGATGGAATTTTTTCTGATAAATTTTGATGTTTTCTAAAATATTAAAATTTCTGAATATTATGTTATTTCTTAAATAATGTGAATAAAAAACTAAGTGTTAAAGAAAATAAGCTCTCAGTAATCTGAATATATAAATCTATTATATACTTTATTAGTATTTTTCCACCTATGGGATCAAAATCGCTTTTATCTATTTCAGATCAGGTAAAAGAAAACGTTATTATATTAATTAAATTGAAATAAATGTATTGACAGCTTTGAGAAAAATATAACGGACTTGTTTCATTGACGAATGATAAAGAATTGATCATATAATATAAAACGCCTATCCGATTCTAATTCAACCACATCAACGGGAAGCCCGCCCTTTCATGCCAGCTACGCATCTTTCTGATATCGTCTGCACTTTATCTCAGCAGCGGACCACTCAACTCTAGCTCCTCCCTCATTCGCAGAGGATAGACGAAGAAATCCTTCGCTATATCGAAAAAGAGAGAAACAATAGGGTTCTTTTAAGGCATGGAAATTCGCAGAAAGAGAAGTTCCGAATGTTCGAATTTCGAACATTCGAATGCCTCGGTTCTTCCAGGTGTTCGAAACAAGAGGGTCGAGAAGAATAAGGAATATGCTAATTAGGGGGTGTAGAGATCGCAGCGCCTCTTTTGGGTGTCCCCCTGGGAAGAAGTGAATTCGAAATTTTTGAAGTGTTCTAACAATGTTCTTTATTCTAAAAGGGGACTTTTTTCTTTTAAAGTTAGGTCTTGGTCTTTTTTAGAAAATATTTAAGAGGATCAAACTTCTTTTTTTATATTAAGTAAGAATTCATGTTCTGGTTGAATTACTCTAGTATGATAAAAATATCTTTTAGTTTTATGAAATGTAACATTACACTATCGAGCTATTATGGTATGATATTTTATGCTACAATATTCTACAATTTTATGAAGAGTAAACTAAACATATTAAAACAATAAAAATAACTTAAGAATATTTGAATATTTTTAAAATTCAGAACACTTTTGAAACTAACCTAAAAAAAAAAAACAATATAAGGAAGTTAATGAATCTTTAAAATTATAAAATTATTATAAATACGTTATCCTTAAAATGTAGCCGTCTATTAATTACTTTTCTTATTAAAAATTGAGATGTTCTTTTCATGTTTCAGAAAGTTTAAAAAATACATAATTAAAAAATTTAGCTTTCATCTGCCGAATTTTTAAATTTGAGCAAAAGCGTAGACATAAAGTTATAAAATAGTTCCAAACAAGAAGTTAAAAGTTAATCGAGAATTGCAATTTCGATTTTTAGAAAAATTAATAAATAAAAACCTAAACTAAGTATAAAAAAATCTTGTAAAATTACATTCCATAAAAATAATTCTATTTCAAATTCAGAACAACGTAAAAATATCTTTTCAAAATTATTTTATCATTATCAAATTTTGAACATAAAAACATTCCATTCATCTTTTTTCCCGCTCTTTAATCTCAAAAATGGCAGCAAAAAAAGACGGCTCTGACACCAAATCAGTGGTTTAATGAGGCAGAGAAAATCCTTAAGAGATCACTAGCCGCCTGTCTTTTAAATAACTTTCGCCTCCAGCAGCACTTGATGAGCTCAACTCTACTCTATCAAATTTCTTTGTTCGACGCCATTTTTGTTCGAGTCACTTTTTTCCCCTTTTCAGTTCTTCTTTCATTAACCCTAACTCAATTTAACGGCAATTTTCAACTACGGGACAATTTAATTTTTTTCTTTCTTTCTTCTTTGTAATTTTTTTCCACTTTTGTCTTTTCTGGAAAGATATTATGGTGCTGTGTCTTTTCACTCACAATTTTTTACTTATATCTCGTGGCAGTCTATTTATTAATAATGTATGCAAATGTGCTTGATCATTAGCAATGTGGCGTAATTTTGGGGCGAAGACTAACGATTTTTTTCCCCGAAAGAGGCATTAAATACTGGTTGGAAAGGGGGTAAAAGTAAGATTTTCATTATCCTTCGCTTTTTAACAGTCACACCCAAAATAAGTTGCCCTTGATTTCATAAAATGATAGATTTCTGATTATAGATCTAAATAATTATTAGGTCAGACCATTACTTACTACTACGACACTGTGATTATAAAAAAAATAATATTATTCCAAAAACTCTAATGAAATGCACCCCTACCCATACAATTTTCCAAATACGAAATGTATGAGTAAAAATATATAAACCTTGAAATTTTCTAGCTGATATTAATTATGAATGTCGTATGAATTACTATTATGTTGAATTTCTTATAAGTTAAAATTACAGTTTCGCAAAATAACTGCATATAAAAAACTAAGAATGATAAAATAAGATTGTAAGGATTTTAAATAACAGACTTTAAAGAACGTGACTGAAGATGTTATAAATTTATGTTTGGCAATGTTGTTGTGAAAAGAAAAAGAAAATGGAGGTTGTTATTCTAAACACTCTTGTAAATATATGTTAAAAATAATAAATTATTTATAACGCTACCAAAGACTACTGAATACTCAAGTAAAACGCCACAAGGTGTACATATTGTACCAAAAAAGTAAAAAAAAAAAACATAGTAAAAAAACATAGCTTAAAAATTACCTTTTTTAAAAAACTTAACTAATTATTTTATTTACACTAAGAAGAACCATTTTTAACTCAAGTTTGAAAATAGTGAGGTACAATTTTGGGCTTTGAGAAAGGATTGTCAAGAACTAGGTAATGGTTTTAGGAATTAGGTAATGGTTTAAATGGATTTGGTATGGATACAAAACAGCTTATATATATTCCCAGGAAATCGAAAAATCAAATCTTAAACAACTTAGTAAGTTTGAAATGTATTTTTAAAATGTATGGATTAAAAAAATAACCCTATTACCAACAGCAATTTTATTTTCGATTGGTTTTATCCCATAACGGTTTGCAAAACGCATTTTTTGATCCTCAATGTTGTATTTAATTTTGGACCATCCCTAGTTCAGAATTTCCATTTTTACTTTGTTGTGTCAGTACCTATTGAAATGAGTTAAGAGATCCTATTGGTTAAAACACAACATAGACTCAGATGCTTGAACTTTATGTGAGACCACCGTGCCATTTTTTACCTCTTTACTTGCTCCGTATAACTATTAAATCCCTTTAACATAGGGTCCCCATTTCCAAAGAATTACAATTAAGACCCTACAACATAAGGTCCAGATTTTCAAGCAAACTCCAGTTAAAACTCCATCTTAAAATACAACATAGATTCAGCTGTTTGAACTTTGTGACGGACATGCTGGTCCACTTTACTTCATCCGAAATAAAATTAAAATCTTTTGCATAGACTCACTATTTAGAATAAACTTCAGTCCACATAAATCCCTAAAAGTACTTCAATAACGTAAACTCAAACGCTTCCTCCAGGTGTAACCTAAAAAGTCTGTATGTCATCTTAAAATACATCATAGACCCAGATGCTTGAACTTTGTGCGAGCTACCGTGCCATGCTGGTTCGCTTTCCTAGATGTGAATTACAATTAAAAACTTTAACATAGGGTCACCCTTTCCAAACAAACTTCCATCCACTCAAATCCCTAAAAGTAACGCAATACCCTAAACAGAAACGCTTCCTCCATGCGCAACGGATGAGACCCTACAAAAAGCCTGACAACCTCCGGACGGATTGATTCCTGACGGAAGTCCGAAATATCGGATGACGTAGTCGGGGGTGTGCCGATTGTTTTCGGCCGTCATCTAAAATCGGAAGGAAGTCCCCGCTCGACTCATTTTTCAGACGACATTTTGTTTGAAGGACCCCCCCTCGGGGTGATTGGAGTGTCCGGGTGGGTAGAGTAAATGATCATTTAGGGACGGTTGTCAAGGGGCAGGATGGGTTTGCTTTGCTAATGAGACGGAATGTTGTGAAATTGCCCCGGTTTTGCTTGATATTGATGATGATGTGTTGATTCTTGAGTCAGCTATTAACCAGGATATAAGAAAATTAATTGATGATAATGTGTTGATTCTTAAGTCACCTATGTATTAACCACTATAAAAAAATTAATTGATGATGATGTGTTGATTCTTGAGTCAGCTAATAATCAGTATGAAAAAATTAATTGATGATAATGTGTTGATTCGTGTCAGTTATTAATTGGTATAAAAATTGCCAAATATCAGATATTTGTGTTGAGGGTAATGTGTATTGAGGGTCAGTTTCATACATAATTCAGTGTTTAGAAACATTTTGTATACGAAAAGTAGACATTGAAAAGATTTATGAGGCGTACATTTTGTTACAATACTTAGGAGGTGAAAGATGTCTTGCCTAGATATAGCCTCTGAATGTTAGGAAATTGCCTTGACTGTTATAAAATTGGAGATAATGATTATTAAATAATTACTGAATGATACAAATGAAGGGTGTAGTTGAAAAAAAAACTTTTCTAAAGTATAACTAGGATATATGATCTTATCCGTTCATTGGTTACTTTTGATAATTTTAAATTCTATTTGACGAAGTTTTCAATAAACGGACAGGATCCAATATATTAGTTATGCTTTTTAAAACAAGGGTTTTGGCATTGCACCCTTCAAATATAATTTTACTGCTAAGAAATACAAAGGTAATTTAAATCTTGTGAAAGTGCTCACTATAAAACAAGTTTAATGACCATTTTAACTTAAATTTTAGCACAGTAAAACATGTTCATTTATTTATAGATGCTACTTAATACTTATTGGAAGGACTGACTACGATATCCTGACGAATTCAGTGATAAATATTTAGATACTATCAATTAATTTACTTATAGTTGACTACAATGTCTACTATTTTTTTTTAAATATTGGAGAGTTTGAAAAGAGATGGGATGCCATTTTATTTGGAAACTATACAATTCACTATCTCATTATAAAACATATTTTCCTATTATGTAAAGGCTACTATTCATTTTTTCTTTATAATCGTTCCGAGCTTAAACTTACATTTTATTGTAGAAATTCAGAATGTGCACACGATTTCATCTGACCCACTTTTAAAAGCTTGTATTTAATTTAAATTTTTAAAAGAAAAAAATCAAACGAAGGCAAAGGAATAAAGATTTCCAATCTAAGATTCCAAGGACAGTTCTTAGTTCATGCGATCCTTCCAAAGTGGCCTAATAAAACATTATTTCACTTACATTTTTAAAAATGACCAACTCACCCTCTGCCCTGTAAAAAACATTCCAAATCACAACCCCGACCAAATCACGCGTGTAATACATACATCAACCGAAAAAAAAAAATCTCATCACCAAGGATTTCTTCAGTCCCCCCCAAGAATTCACTCTCTGCCGCC
Organism: Hylyphantes graminicola; assembly: GCA_023701765.1. NCBI lineage: Eukaryota > Metazoa > Arthropoda > Arachnida > Araneae > Linyphiidae > Hylyphantes > Hylyphantes graminicola. The sequence goes on along the minus strand of CM043120.1, from coordinate 32,985,605 downwards.
CACCCAAGCCAAAGCAACCGAAACAAATCCAGAAGAAAGTTCCGAGCCATCAAACCCGGTTGACTGACCTAAAAGTCCGAAAATGAAAGTCTGAAAAATGTCTCTTGTTTCCTAGAGGAGGAAGAAAAGATGAGGAAGAGGAAGGATGCGCTGGGCTGATAAAGTTGTAATTGATTGCTTGGGTTTCTTCTAGATTTTGTGGCAGTCAGTACAATGGACAATTCGAACCAGGCTGTACGTGGTTTGTTTAAGCGAAAGAAGACAGTACTAGACCAGAACCGACCTTAAGTTTGCAGTATACAAATGTTCTACGAGAAAAAGTCTATTATTTTTTATTAGTTTAGCTTCAGTTAGAGTGTTATTTAATTATTTTTTCCTTCGATTTTGACGTAACTGGGCTCACGAATATCAGGGTCAAAGGAGCAACCAATAAGAGCAGGCGAAATTTCGGCGCCAGCAGCGTTGTTTACGCAGTTTCTTCCGCCTACCGCAAACTTAAGGTCGGTTTTTGTATAGTCGTAACTGTAGTGTTTCTGCAGACGTGAACTTCCTAGCTGAGGTGAATTAACTGCCGAGAGGTTTGTTTGACAAATGACAGTGATTGCGCCCTCTAGAAGGGAGAGAGTAGGCTTTTATAGCCCATTACCTAGCTCGCCAGAAGAGACAGTCGCAAGAGACACACAAGAAAGGACGACACAAACACATAGACAAATAACAACATTTATTGACAAGCACAGACATCCATGCCTTTACCGGGATTCGAACCCGAGCCCAGCAGCTCCACTAGGGATAGAGTAACTACTTTTTCGCATCGCATATAGTTTCGTGGGCTACATGTAAATCGGAAATAGAAGCCTGACATTCGAGCACCGACGCGAAGTGTCCTTGCTCATTCATTGAAGACGTCCCGAAAGGGGTTGAATGGAATGATGCTAGACTGAGCTGGCATGCAAAAGGTTCAGGATTCAAAACATCTTCACCTTCAAGAAGAACTTTAGGACAGCTTTGCAAGCCTTATAGTTGGAACCGCGGGCCAGTGACAAAATTGACGCCTAAAAAACCTCAACGACCCATACTTTAGTTCATCCACGTGAATGGGCATATGTAATTGCTCACGTTTTTTAATAGATATTAATAAGGTATTTTGTTAATTTTCCAATTCGTTGTTTTATAATTAAATTTTAAAACTCATTCCTACTTCTACCAATGAGAGATCTCAAACGATACTCTTAAGTAAGTAGGATAAATATTATTTGACTAATTTTTAAAGCTGTATTCAATTCCTTTTTTTTTATCTTCATATAATCTTGTCATAGAGGCCAACTGACATGGTTATGAAATCCTTAAATTAATTAAAATGATCCTTTCAGTTTAAAGTTGGTTAAATGTTTATTTAAAAACTATAATTTCTTAGTTTTTCATAAATATTTTTTAGCAATTTGTATAATAATTTTCAATCCTCGTTTTTAAAATTATTGTTTTTGAGAATCTCTAAAGTCAAAATAACATTTTCTCTAAACCTAATTCATCAGAACATCCTTAAAACTTCGCATTGGCAGCAATACTCTTTATTGCAGTTGACAAACTTTAGGGCATTTATATAGAGTAGAATTAGGACAGAAGATGTACAATTTTGTCCTTCTGTAAATGATTTCAATAGAAGCCTATTTTGGAAATGGCAAGAGTACTGTCTCAACGAAATATGTCAATCTAGACAAAATTAAATATTTATGCTGGCTTTTTATTCTTGCTTGATTCTTGCCATTTATTGTAATGCTTTTATTATTAAAATGAAAGAGGACTAGAGTTTATTAGTTATATGGGAAAATAAATTGTTAAAAACGACCTATACTGTTTTTTTTTTCTGGCTTACTGGCTATTTTTCAATAAAAATCAAATTAGGCCCAAGGTAAAAATGTCCCAACAAATGATTCCAGCCATTCTGCATGAATTTTGAAAGACTTAAATATAAAAACTATCATCTAACAAAATATAAGTTACCCTTATCTTAACCCAACTCTGCAAGATGAAGAAGAAAAATCTAGAAGAGAGAAACTTCCTCTGTTCAGCTCTTCATCAGCTGTTAGGGACTAGATTTATGTGGGGTGATTTGGGACGATGTCTCTTTAGGATATTTTTTTATTATTATTTCGGGCTTTTTATTCCCCCCTCCCCTTCTTTTAAAGCGGAACTTATGAGGGGACGATGGCACACAGAAAAGTAGTGCGGCTGGGTAGCTTGTTTTGGGAGATTATCGCTGCTGTTGGCGCTAATAGGTTACTTTATTGTGATTTATTGTTGACAGAGATGCTATTAAATGGGAAAAACTACATAGTTGTTTTCTTTAATTGAGTTTTTAATTATAGTATTTTTGTTAAGTTAATTTTGACGAAAGACATAAAAGTGTAGCCTTGTATTGAGTTTCTTTTGAATTGGTATATTTTTTGCAAAAATATTATTAAGTACATTTTTGCTTGGCATATTTTCCGCTAAATTATGCTATTTTGAAATATAATTTTGCACTACTTAGATTTCTAAAGCAACGCTATGTACTAAGTATTTAATCTTAATATTCCAACCTGGTTTTTGTAGTCTTAATACCTTCTTTGCAACGTTGTGACATTAAAAAAATCTTTTTGTTTGTAGTTAATTCTTAACTTTCTAATTGTCCTTTTTCGATTTTCTAAAGGATAAAGGAGGCAGTAAATTTTAGTAAGTAATAAAAATACTTATTACGTACACAATTAGTTGGACAACTAATGTTTACTTGATAAATTTTTTTTCATCCATGTTTGTAGTACGTTTTTTTTAAAAAAAACAAATTACAGGCATTTTGGGTTGTTAACTCGCCACACCGGACGGAATTCCATAAAGAGTATCAAAGGGTCGCAGAATTTGCTTGCAACCATTGTCGCAACAATGTCAAATCCGGCAAACCCTTCAGTGGGTGCGAGAATGAAGTACGAGATTCTCTTAGCAATGTCATTTTAGATACCAATGATTGACACAGATATAAACACGTCACCAGACTGTCTGATTTTGCAGCTACACACATAATTAACAAGTAAAGCAATAACTTTTCATAATTTTAAAATTAAGCACGAAACCGTCATTTACCTGCTTCAGAAATAAAATGCTAAAAAAAATTCAAATTTTTGTTGAGATTTTTAATTTTAATCTCATGCAATGATTACACTTCAAAAAAGTTGTGCATCACTCAGAGGGTTAACAACAAGGTTTGCATGGCCCTTGTTTCGGACATCTGCAACAAAGAGTTATCTAGCATATTTTGCCTTTTTATTGCTTTGTATTATATGACTAGAGATAGCGATGATGTAAAATATTTATGAATCTATTCAAACGAAAACACAAAACAAGTATACAGACTTGTGACCAACCATGCTGCGTAACGGTTAGGGTGCTAGCCTTTGGAGCTGCTGGGGTTAGGGCTCGAATCCAGGTAAGGCATGGATGTTTGTGTTTGTTAAAAAATGTTGTTATGTGTCTAGTGTTTGTGTCTTCCTTCTTTGTGTGTCTCTTGTGACTGTCTCTTCTGGCGAGCGGGGTAACGGGCTATAAAGCCTAAACTCTTCCCTTCTAGTTGGCGCACTCACTGTCATTTGTTATCAGACTTGTGGTTTTTCTTTAAAAATTTAGAGAAGGAGATATGTGTTCCTGAGGCACTTAATAGAAGCCTTATTTTGTTAACGACAACTCTATAAGATTTTGCATTTCATCTCTTGTATCCGAGTATCCCTTCCCCCATTTCGACTACCATATGATATACTCTTCTCTACGTGTGAAAGTACTACCACCGTGTGCAAATGCCAAAAACTACCCGGCTGTTAAGGTAAAGAAATTGCTCTGGGATTTGTTTGAATTGACTTTTACTAAGTATAACTATTGGCGAGGAGTCAGGCAGGTGTCTACTGCCAAAGAATTGTCTAGTGTGTTGTGGTATAATCTGATAGCAGTTCCTTCTCTGTAGGTCAAGGCCTGTGAGTGAAAAGCCAGGGTACGAATAATGTGAAATTCCTAGCCTTTCCAAACAATAGTAATTCACTGTACCGGGTGCTGGTTCGATTCCCGTCTTCGCCCTGGGTGTAATTTCTCTCTATGTGACAGTAAAAAAAAGTTATGTGTCTGTCTTACTTGAAGAAGGTTTATAAGCGGGTCTCTGATCAAACACACAAGCCGGAATATATATGTATCAACCCCCCCCCCCCCATAGCAATTTTGACTGGGTGTGTATCGGCAAGTAAAACAGAGTCAAAATACAAAGCTCATGAGATCATATATTTTCTGAAATGATTCTTTATAAGACACAATAAAGAAGTATAACTAATTTTTAAAAGTAATCTTATCGAATGAAGATGAAATGCATACTCTCAAGGAGGAGGAAGTAGGTTTTTTTAGTGCCGTATTGTGTACCTAAGGAACTCATCCCCTTTCATAAATTTTCGAATAAAAACCATAATAAGTCTTTAAACTACCAATCGGCACCAGGGCAAGAGGAAGGCCCAAACTTCGATGGATTGACTGTGTCGACGTGGACTTTAGAACGTTAAAAGTACGAAACTGGAGGTAGTTTTCCGAAACAAGATCAGGATAGAAGAAGATACCGAATAAGGCCCTGGTTTACAAAGAGCTGTCAAGCAAATAAAGAAGAAGAAGACTGTAAACTTGTTTTGTGTACTTTATCAATTTTTTTACTCTATAGTAAAATGAAAGCAAAACTAATACAGATTGCTTTTACAATACATTAAAAATTCAAAACCTTCTTTAATTCTACAACAGCAGAACGAAATCAACTTATTAAAACTATACCATCTCCTTTCAGATAACAATAAAGCAGGAAAAGGTCCACAAATAATGGTACTCTTGTGCCATGCCTTTCTGGAATGTACGCATCTGACAAGTTTGCAAAGATCACCACACCAAAACCTCGCCAAACCCTCCATTGGCGTATTTGACCCTAAAAAAAAATAACCTAAAAATATTAATAAACATACAAAAATATACAAATTTAAATGCACAAAAATAAAACAAAATCTAATTAAATTACCATAGATTATAACCCCCCCAATACCAACAACACCAAAGTTTTCCTAGACTATAACTTAATAAACAATAAAAACCTAACATATTTAAAAATATTATATATTTAAAACTTTAAAATAAAATAAATAACTCTAGAAAAATTAAATATATAATAAAAACACAAAAAAATTATAAAATAACTTACTCAATAATAAAATAAAA